>PVKM010027583.1:0-18712 GCA_004027735.1 Carollia perspicillata
GTGGAGTGTGGGTTGGAGGGGTTCAGAGATGTGGTCAGAGTGGCTGGTGGGTCAGCTCTTCCTGGTTTTCCAGGGGAGGTGACGGCTTTGCAGCAGCCATGGGTGGCGTGTCAGGTGGCACTGACGAGAGCTCACGGCCCCCTGAGGCCAGGCTGCCGGGCACGCTGCTGCTGGGCTGGCGGGGCTGGTCCCTCACACATACACTTCCAGGACAGTGGGTGGGACAAGGAGCGGTCCCCTTGCCTCCCCACGGTGTCTCCAGCACCCGGGCGCACTGGAAGCTGAGTGCAGCGTTGAATGTGTTCATTTGAGATCTGGGAGCCTGGGAGGCCCGCTGGGGGGTGTAGTGTCTAGTAGAGAGGTCAGCAGGCGAGAGTGGAATTCAGAAGGTGGGAGCCAGCAGTGAGGCTGGGGGCCCGCTGGGTGCTGCAGAGGAGACCGTTCTGAGAACGCAGTCTGCGAACGCAGGTCTGCACCGGCGGCACGACCAGCAGGCTCCCTTCCTCCTGCCGGGCCTCGCTCTGCCGGCCGTGGAGCCCGGGCGCTGCGCCTGGGGGGTCTGGGGCCCTGAGCGACCCCTCCAGGCCCAGTGAGGGAGTGTGGCAGCCTCCAGTGTCCAGGGAGGGGCCCTGCGGGGCGAGGATCAGACTGGTCATCCTCCGTCACTTATGTCCCTGTCACTCACGCTGTGTGTGCCCTTCCCTGTCCCTGCCGCAGCACCGCCCCATCTGTGGTTTCGATTGTCCCTCCCCTCCGGGCTGGTGTGCGCCTCTCTGGCCCAGGCCCCCTTGGCGTCTCCCTGACGAGTGTGTGGCTCCGCGGCTGGGAGCCTGGACGTTGTTTGGATGGTCAGTTCCCTGACGCCCTCGCACGCTGCGGTTCCGTTTTACGAGATCCAGATGACTCGGGCCCGGCGTGCGTGCAGGTTGCTTTCCGAAGCACTGCTGCGGGAGGTCGGACACGCTACTTCCTGCTCGTGTGTGGGACAGCGCGGTGCTTCCTGTTTGGGTTCTGAAGATACAAACAGTTCCATCCCTTTTACTTTTCTGGCTCTTTTTAAAGTTTAATGAAGTACGCAGTGAATAGAAATCAGAGCTGACTGGTTACGTAAGAGTCTGGATGTTGGTGTTGCTAAATGCCGTGCGCTGTCACTGTGTCCAGCGTGGGGCCGTGGTGACCCAGTCTCACCCTCCCCGCCGGGCGGGCGGCCGTGGAGGCTGCAGGAAGCGGGTGGTGGTCTCCAGCTGGAGAAGGGGCTGCCATCTGGTGTCGGAATGTGGTTCTCCGTCGTCGGGAGAGCGAGTCCGCTGGTGAGTGTCCTTGGGGCCGCGGGGGCGGTGTTCCTGTGCCTGCCGCGATCTTTAAGGAATGTTTTTTCTTCCACTCTGACTTGTTTAAACCTGTCACTAATGAACGCTCATGAAGCAGCCTTTTAACGTAGCTTGTAATTACTACACACCCAGGTGTTCGTTGTTTTTGGTTTTAATGCTGCAAGTTCTTAAGGTTCATGAAAGTACAAGGCTCCTGTGTGCTTTTTATACAAGAGAAAAACACATTTCGTCCTGCTGGTTGTGATATGGTGGAAATTGCTTGACATAATTGTAACTAGAGCCGTACAGTTTGCTGAGGATGCGCGGGAACACCCATGCCCTGACCACTGCGTTCCGCTCCGTAAGGTGGCTTTCGCTGAAACCGGTTTTTGTAAGAGTAAGCACAGAATGAAAATCTAAGAAGTATTTAGAATGTTCTACTATTTTAGTTGAAAACCAGTGGCTGATTCAGCAGTGTCTTAAAGGTAGTTTTAGCGTGCGCTTTTAGACTGTAGAACAGTTGTCACTTTTTAAGTGTGATTTGTCAGCAGTTAGCTTAAAACATGTAATCTGCTGTCCCAGCCCTCAAAGCAGAGGGCGAGAGCATGGGTTAGCACGGCACCCCCTGCACCCCAGGAGCGGGGCTGTGGTGCCGCCCGAAGACCTGAGACCGCCTCCCCGCCCCAGGTTCTTACCCGTCCGTACTGTGGCCACGTGGGCACGGCCGCATCTGAAAAAGTGGAGTCAGGAAATTCCTGGTTCCTTTGTAAAATCCAGTCCCAAGTGCGCCGTGTGATCTCGGGGTTTCTCTGTGGAAATGCCAGAAATAACTCTCCACTGAGTTGTGTGAAGTGACCTAGTGTCCTGCATGAGTCTTGCTTACGAGTTTGAAAACAGTATTTATATTTTAGTTCTAAAAGCACGATAATATATCATGTAAAAGAAAACTTCCCTTTTTGTGATACTGGCCCACGTTCTCAGGTCTAGGATCGGCTGAATGTGGGGTTCAGTCACAATGTTAAAGTGGGGGTGTTGGGTGTTCCTCCTCCGGAGCAGAGTTGTCACCCCACACGGCGGTCCTCTGGGAAGACGGCGCCTCTGTAAGGTCTGTGAGGGAAGGGCGTCTTCAGGCCACCCTGGCCTCACCCATCCAGACTCAGCCAAGGCTTGCGGCCAAGGCTTGGGGTCAAGGCACACCCCTGCCCCGGGCACCCCTGTGAGCTGCAGGCGGAAGCAGGGGGAGGGCTGTGGGGTCGTGCACCTCGGCCTCTCCCCTTTGACTCCCAGGTCACTTTGAGAATCTCAGGAGAGCTCTGCGCCTTCACCCTGGTGATGTCCCCACACGCACGTTTTGCATGGTTGTCAGGGGCCTGTGGGCCCCCTGCAGCCCATCTGTGGGACCCGACTCACAGACACCCTGTCCAGCTCCTCTCCTTCGTTTTACGGAGCAGGGAAAGGCGAATGTTGCGAAGTCCTGCTTCGTAACTGACGCCGAGTAAACAAGTGGACAGAGCTGGGCCTGGAGCCCCGCCCAGCGAAGTCAAGCTTCGACTCGCTCCCCACGCTCATCTGTCGGGAGCACCTCCCACGTGCCTTCACGGTACTGAGCATAGAGTGTATCAAGAATGAGTTTTAAAAGAGATGATTGCAGAGTTAAGGTCATTCCTACGAAAAAGGGAGCGCCTCGTGATGTTTTTACACTCCGTTCCGGCCTGTCACAGCGAATCAGAGCTAGGTGACTGACAGTGCTCTCTCGGAGTCTGAGAAAGGGGCGCGGGCGGAGCTTCCTGCTGAGCGTGCTGGGGAGCCGGGGTGTCTGGGGCCACCCAGCCCACTTGCTGCCCTGGAGCCTCTGGCTGCAGGCGGGACTGGGTCTCTGTGCCCGGCAACTGCGGGGTGAGCTCATGCTGTTCTGGCTGCCAGTCTGTCTTCTTCCTACTGCTCTTTGTTTTTCTGGATTGTGTTTTGGGGATGTTTCTGTGCCGTTAATCATCTCGTATTCCTACACTCACTTGGAGTTTGCCCAGGGAATGCTGGGAGCCTGCGCTCTTCTCATTGAGCCTTGCTGGGCGCTGTGCTGGGCGCTGTGCTGGAGCTGACAGGGCCCGGACTTGGAAGTCTTCCCACAAGGCGCCTTGGGAGAGTGAGAACCCAAGCCCCTGGGCCGACTGAGAGGTGCATTCATTCCTTCTGGACGCTGGGGGGCAGTCTGGGGCACGGCCTCTCTTGCCCGTGGGTTTGGGGGTCCTTTTTTATTAACTTACACACCCTCCTCCCTGCCTGTTTTGCCTCCCCCTCCCTCCTCCTCCCCTCTCTCCCTCCCGTCCCTTCTCACACCCTCCCTTCCTTCCTAAAGGGAAGAAGAGCGGTTGCCACAGGCTCTGTGTAGTTAGTGCTGAGATCACACGTGTAGACCTTCATTACTTCATTTCAGTTGCTTTTTAAGGACAGGGACCTAGGTCGCTGCGTTCTTTGCACCACCTGGCTCATGTGGCTGGTCCTTGTTCCCCGGTGGCCTGACATGGTGAAGGCCAGCAGCACCCGGCAGTGTGGTGCCAGACTGCCTAGGGACTGTCACACCAGCTTCGCTCAAAGAGCAGAGTTGTAGCTCGGGACTGTGAACTCGCGGTGCCTCTGGGATGTGCCGCTGCTTTCGACACGACCTTTCTGAGGAGGGTTTTGAGTCGTTAAGTGAGGAATGGGTGATTTTGAATGGTTATGCTTATTTTTTAATTTTACAGATAGTAAATACACTTAAATATATGGTAAGTTTTTCCAAACCTAGTGTAGATACCTTTAGGCAAGTAATTCTTTAAATTATGCAGCTTTAATCTGTGTTTTTACGTTGTGTTCCTCTTCTTGGGTTTGGAGATCAGGATGAGTCGTGATGGCATGTGCTGTGTTATGGTGAGGCCGCGTTTTTACCCAGTTACCTGCAGGGTCACGGACTTACTGCTGGTGCCTGTGGTGGCTGGCACGCCCGGTGTGCAAGGCCTGTCATTTCGGAGCAGCACCGTCCAGGAGAGACGGAATGTGCCGCCCGCATGGGCGCTCCACATTTTCTGGCAGCCACCTTAAAAAAGAGAAAGAGATAAGGAGATTGAGTCTAATAATGTTTTGTTTTACACGTCATGTCCACAATGGTGTGGTTTCAACGTGTAGTTGATGTGCGTTAGTGAGGTTGTTTAGATTCTTTTTTCCCACTCCGTCTTTGAAACCCGGGCCTGTTTCACATGGACACGCATTTCACTCGGGACGTGGGGCCCCACGGCTGCCCCACCTGGCAGCACGGCCCACAGCCTCTCTCCAGCGTCTGCGAAGATGCATCCGCATCTCCCGTGGGCTCGGGTCGGCGCTCGCTCACGCGTGTGTTCTTAGAGCGGCAGGCGGGACGTGTGGGTGTGCAGTGGCGAGGAGTCGCCACTGGCGGACCCACGCTCCTCTCTGAATTAGAAAGGGAGGGGGTTTCCATAGAAGGAGTTTTAATTGTGTGTACATGTAACTGAATAGAAACTAGTGGAATTATTTTAACAAATCATGTTAGGTTCAGTTTGGATTAATTAGTGAGTGCGTTATTGTTAAAATGAGACGTGAGTGGGCTACTATTTCTGAAATGAATTCGCTTTGTTTTGTGCCTTATCTTCGCCGTCTCCAGCGTTCTGGTCTGTTTTGAGACGGAGGGCGGGGCGGGCAGCGAGAGAGGCGTGCTGCTGAGCAGTTACAGCGGCTCGCAGGCAGTGGTCTGCTGTGTGCCTGGCGAGAGCTCGCCTGCGCCCAGGCCGGGCAGCGGGCGGCAGAGGAGGCAGAGCTCATGGGCCCTCTGTCCCCCCATCAGGGTGGACATTCAAGGCCCAGGCTGCTGTGGCCAGACCGACAGGCTGGATTGCCCCTGCTGAGTCGCACACAGTTGCCCACGCTGATTGGCGATGCACACAGCAGTGGTCCGGCACTCCTTCCCGTGCTTCCGTCTCCGCTAGTGCCCAGCCTGCGGTTCTGCCTTCCTGAAACGATCGCCGGGGCGGCTGCGGTTTCTCTGTGCAGCAGGCCCACTTACGGTTGCTGGTGGCCGGCTCACACTCTGAGCTGCGCCTGCGTGCAGCTAGGGTTCCCGTGGTTGGGGGAGGGGCGGTCATTCACTCTCGCGGAGGCCCCTGGGCTCAGAAGGGGCGCGTGTCCGTGGGAAGGAAGGCACTTGTGGGTGGCAGCATGCCCACAGAAACGGGAGCAGCCCGACGGGGAGACGGGACCGCCTGGGGACGTGGTGCTGCTCGAGACGGCGTGAGCACGCTTCTCTGCCAGCCACAGTTCGGGTGCCTCTAGGGTGTGCTGAGCTCAGGTTCTTTGCTTTGCCCAGTTTGCCGCCGCCGCCGCTGCCGCCAAGAGTATTTTTTTAAAATAGATTTCACAATGCTTTGTGATGACCCGTGAAGTGCTCGTGTGTCTTTTGCATCGAGGTCTCTGTTTCCTTGGCCCTCTTTCTGTGACGAGTCAATACACTACTTACAGATGGAACTGACTTGGAATTCAAAGAGACGGTCGTAACCGCGGGTGTAGACGAGCTCCCCTCGTGTGGAGAGGAACACCCGTGACTTCTGCAGTGCCGGGCCTTCCCCGTCCCACGCCGCCAGGCCGTCAGAGGGGGTGCGTCGCTCTCGAGAGTGTGTCGGGGCCAGAGCCCCAGGCGCTCAGGGCTTCCCGCCGTGGGGCCTGGCAGCTCTGCGGGGTGGTCACTGTTCTCTCGCCAGCTCGCGTGATGGGTATCGCAGCTGCTTCCTAACTCGCTGGTGTGTTCCTTGCAACTCGGACTTCCTTGTAATGAGGAATTGTTTTCAAAACGAGGAATTGACCATGTTCTGGTAGCCTTATAAGGAAGCTGCTCTGGAAGGGAGTTGAGGAGGAGCCTTCCGCCCAAGTAGCTGGAACACAGGACAAAGCGCCTGTTCAGAGGGAGCGAAGGCAATCTTGTCTGACGTTGGGAAGGTCAGCCTGGGGCTCGGACGATGAAGGGTTTGGGCAGATGCCGTCCGTCAGAAGGAGGTTTCGTGTGAAGAGAACGGGGAACAGGGCAGCCTCGGGGCCGTGAGGCCTGGTCTGGCTCACATCCATATGCGATGGGAAGCTCGCACCTGAACTTGGGTCCTAGGAGTGTGGTGCCCCTTGCAGGGGGCCACCACACAGTCACAGGCCGAGGGCGGTAGGACGGGGCATCTCCCAAGGCAGGTGGGACCTCAGGTGACCAGCAGGTCAGTCGTGAGGACAGGGTCCACATTGTGCTAGGCGTTTGCTGAAATTTATACTGTTGGCTTCTGTCTGTTTGAAGATGTGGTAACAATGCTGTTAGGTGTCTCTTACATGGTCAGTTTTGCTTGATATTTCACTTGGTCTTACTAAATTTCATGTTGCGTGTAATATAATAGATTACCTGTTTTAAAGTGTTTTAGGACTAAATGTTATTTAAGTAGGGAGTCTGCTGAATTTAAGCTTATGTGTTAAGTTGCCAAAAATGCGGGGTGGTGAGGAGACGACAGAGCCTAGTGTTTCCCCGCAGGGGTGAGATCGCTGATTTAAAAGAGGAGACAAAACATGAAGAGGCGGCCCGGGACGCCGCGGCTGGCCGGGAGCCGGGAGCACAGCACCGTCCTGGAGCCGGAGCTGCCCCGAAGAGCTCGCCGGTGGGCGCCAAAGCGCGTGCGCAGGGCTTCGGGCTGCGAGGGGAAGGGTCGGCTGTGTCTCTCGTCTTCTCACAGCGTCTGCTTTGTGGTTTTTTAGAAGAGTCCTGTGGTTAGTTTGTCCAGATAAATGAGGTTTTCTCCTTTATCAGTAGTGATCTTATGCAGAGCCGGGGAGTGGAGGAGGGCCTGCTTTGTTGTTTTTATTATCTAAATCACAAGAAGTATTGCATTGCCAAAGAGTGATTCTGTGTGCAGATACAGGCGAGTGCCCGTCGTCCCCACGTATCCAGCGGGCGTGCGTTCCCAAACCCCACAGTGGATGCCTGAAACCGAGGGTAGCACCAGGCTCTGGGTATTGTGTTGTTGCCAGGCGTACACGCCCATGATAAGGTTGAATTTGTAAGGTAGGCACAGGAGAGATGAACAGTGATAGTAAAAGGGAACGACAACACTGTGTGAAAATTGTGTGCATGTGGTCTCTGTCAACCCGGTGTGATAACAGTGCGGCTGTGAAATGTCCGATGGACGGGCCGTGTGCACTGTGGAGATGCAGGACCCAGGGGTGAGTCACGGCCCAGGTGGGGCAGAGCAGGACAGCGGGAGGGCTCAGGAGCACGCTGCCCAGAACGGCGCCTGTTCAGACTTCTGTGTTGTTTATTTCTGGAATCCTCCGTGTAGTGCTCAGATCTGGTTAGCACGGGGAACTGAGACTGCGGAACGCGAAGCGCGGATGGGGGGCTGCTGTCTTCTGAGACTCAGCGAGCATCGCGTTTACCTTGGTCCCCGGGGAGCAGGGCAAGGAAGGGCGATCTAAGAACCCGCTTTAAAGCTCTGGCCTCTAGGGCGCTCGCTGTAGGTGAGTGTCATGTCACATTTGCAGAGAAAGGGGGCTCTAAGGTGCTTGACAGCCGTGGAGAAAACCACGCTAGAGTACACGAGCTCCGTGCAAGCAGGGCACTCGGTCTTTGTACGTGGGTGTGTGCGCGGCTTCCGGACAGCACAGGCGCTCGGCGAGCGGCCCTGGCTGGGAGGGACTGCCAGTCCGACAGCAGAGTCGGTGCGCGGAGCAGGCAGCCGCACGCGGCGTCGCGCACAGGATGTGGTTTTTCATCCTCTAACAGAGTCTGTGCAGGAGTGCCCCTGCGGCAAGCGGGCACGGGGAGGGGTGTCTCAGTCCCTGCATTCAGGACACCCAGCGTGGGCGCAGGTGAGGTCAGGCGGGAAGTGTGTGTATTGCTACGGGACACGATACGTTCAGAAAGTTGCCGTTTATTAAGTGCCTCCTGTGTGTTTTATGTTGTGAAGTTGCGAATTACCAGAAAGTGCAAGGTTTGCCAGCTCTCCAAACATTTTTTGTTTCGTTTTTGTCTTTTAAATTTTATGGCAGAGGAACCTGGGCGAGGACCCTCGTTTGCACTCGGCTGTCACGTTGTGTTGGGAGTGCTGCGTGGTTTCCGAGGGCGTCTTGTGGGCGTCTGGGCCCAGGCAGGTCTGAGGCACAGACCTGGGGAGAGAGGGCTACTGTGGTGAGCAGGCTGGAAACCTGGGAGTTGCACGTGTGACCCGCATTTCTAGGCTCACGGAACAGTGGCGTGCTGGGTGCTGGGTGTTCCCAGAGAGGGACGCCGGGGGCACCTTCCCAAGCCCGCTCGCTGGTCGGAACTCTGCGACCCCGAGCTGCCGCCTAACGGACCGGAGGGAGGAGTTGTGGCCCTGCCGGCAGTTGTTTCCATGGGTCCTGTGTGGAAGTCACGTCTCCATAACTTTCTGTGGTGTCTTCTGTTTTTGCTTTTGGGACACCTCGCCCCTCGGCCGCTGGTGAGGGCGTGACTAGGAAGCACACCACCGCCGCAGGGAGTCGGCAGGTCCTTCGAGCTCTCACCCATGACCTTGTTTCCTCTGGGCCCCAGTGAATAGCCCAGAGTTTGATTGGCGGTTCCTGGCTGTCCGGTCAGAGCATCAGCCGTTCTCTGAGACGGTGTCTGTTTCTGACACTGGTCTCACAGAAGTGCCTCACGCTCCGTGACGGGGCATGGGGGTGGGGGCGTCCCTGTGCGCGTGCTGTGTGTGGCCTGGGGCCTCTGGGTGGTTCCCAGTCCCGGCACCTGCCATGAATGGAGTCGTGCGGAGTGTTCGCTGCACGATCTTCTCTCACCGAAGTCTCTCTCGTTTGCCACGGTGCCTTTTTTCTTGGTTTAAATTCTTCAATACGGGAGTACGGAACCTAGGTCAACACCAGAATGCGCAAGTGCTGTGGTTGGTTGCTTTCGAATTCAAGAGTGAGCCGCGTCTGTATCCCGAGAGTGGTGTTGCTCAGTCACCACTGTGGCTGTGCACGGCCAGTCTTGAGTCCCTGCAGTTTCGGTCTGTTCAAGACTCGTCGATAACTGACCGGCTTTTCAGCAGTGATCTTTCTCGATTTGGAAACATGACAGACTCGCTTCTGCTGCGCCATGCGCTCACTGAAGAGAGCGCTGACCCCCTGTGAGCACCGGAGCCGGGACTCGTGCTCCCCGCCGCGCTCCCCCGGGGGCTCCTCACCGAGTCTTGAGTGCGGCCTTTCCCCTTGTCTCCGTGCAGGGTGCTGGTCAGGACAAACTCGGGATCTACGTCAAGTCTGTGGTGAAAGGAGGCGCCGCGGACGTGGTCAGTACGCCCCTGAAAGATGCGTATCCGACACGCGGTAGGAGATGCTCCACCGTGTTTCTGGTTACCAGACCCTGTGCCCTGTCCACTGAAGACAGGCAGACGGGAAGTGTCCTCACCTGACTTTTCTTCCTTCCTCTCCCCTCGCTGCCCACCTCGGACATGCTCTGCCTCGGTGTGTGCGCGCAGGACGGACGGCTGGCGGCCGGGGACCAGCTGCTCAGCGTGGACGGGCGGAGTCTGGTGGGACTCTCTCAGGAAAGGTATCCTTTGCTTGCTTGCTTTAAGCTTAATGTTAACATTTGTAGGGATATTTCACAGTAAAGTTTGGGATTGGGAGACAAAAAGAATGTAAAGAGCCGTGTCCCACTCTTCCCTGGATGCGTGTAAGACTCGGTGCACGGGCCCTGTCACTTGTCAGGCGGGAGAGGCCCCACATGGTGTCAGTGAGTGCTGCCACCACCCTGCACTCCTCCTGTGGCCTCGGGCGGGCGTGGGGCTCTTTGGGAGGGGAGGGCAGCAGGTGGTGGGTCTCAGCAGCAGCTGGGCCACTCAGGGGACAGAGTGGGTGGCACGTTTCTTTTTCTCACCTTTGTGACCCTCTCTTCCTAGGGCAGCGGAGCTCATGACAAGGACCAGCTCCGTGGTGACATTGGAAGTAGCAAAGCAAGGAGCCATCTATCACGGTCTTGCCACCCTGCTCAATCAGCCGTCCCCGATGATGCAGAGACGTAAGTGAGGCCTGCGTGGGGAGAGTGGGGGCGTCTCGTCCGCTGACCGCTGCCAGCCTCAGGCCCACCGACCGCCTCTCCCAGCCTGGCACGCACGGCCAGGCCCCGGCTCACTGTCAGCAAGCACCCTGTGGAGTTGGGGCTGCTGCGCTCAGTGCCCCCATTCTAAAGCTCCGGAGACCGAGGGCACGACTGGCTGGAGCCAGGGTTCAGGGGGGCCCTGCAAGCCATGGCCGTAATTCAGGAGATCTCCCGTCCCCTCAGAGCCACGGAGCCCCACTTCCACATGCTCGGCTCCCTGCCGGAAGCTTCCACAGGCCCAGCACAGGGGGACGCCCCGTCGGCAGTGAGAGCGTGAGTGGGTTTTCCACTCCCGTAGTAGACGCAGGACGTCATCTCTCAAAAGCCGGTGGAGCCCTCTACTGAAGGGCCGTTCGTGCGCACATGTGGCTGCTCGGGTCCTGTGGGTACTGGTCTGGGACCTGTTCATCTTATTAGGGGGTTCACTGTTTTAATAAAATGCTCAGTTATTTGAGTAGAGTAGTTTGTTGGTGGGGACTGTGGTTTTGTAGCTACATCAAAAATCTCAGAGTAAAACTCCATATAAACTTAGGACTTTTTGAGGAAATTATTTCAGAAACCACAGGAAAAAAAGATGATGACTCCCATCATATTTTAGATCATTATGTACTTTCCGTCTCAGTCTTCATGATCCATCCGGCTCACTGTGCCCGACCACCGAGCCTGGCCTGGGTGGGGCTCTCTTCTCCAGAGGTCGATTTCGGGGACGTCAGGCCCGCACCTGGAGTCTGGACGGCACGGGGGTCTGAGAGCCTGGGCCCAGCCTGTTCTTCCTCCTTTCGTAGCATGACCCTTGACACACTAGCTGTGTGAGCCCCACCTTTCCTGTCATCTCAGAGCCCAGCTAGACAGGGTTCAGGAAAAGAGAGGACACTGGAAAGTCAGCGGTAAGTCAGGGGTGCCGAGCGAGCAGCTGAGGAACGGAAACCAGAGATCGAACAGCCCCGTCGGGTGTCGCCTGTGACCGTGACCACCCTGAACGAGTAAAAAGTTCATGCATCTAAAAATGAGGGAGTGGCTTCTTTTCTGAAAAGTTATTTTACAACAGGTTTTGTAACTTTTGTGACTTTAGTTTTGTGACTTAAAACAGGTCAGTTTATGAGAAAATAACCTTTGAAAGAGTACCTTTTTCCATTAATGCCTGTTCAGTGTTGCTGTACTTGAAAACCTTTTGAAGATTCTCTAGAAAGATTTCATTCTTATATAAAAGTCATCTTATTTTCCACTAAAAACACGTTTAGTTGTGGAGTTTTAGATATTTGTAGATTTACCTTTTTCTTAGAAATAGTCAGTGTTTAGAAAAAACCTTGAACGTACGGTGACCTCCCGCTCATGCTGCGATTTCAGTGTCGGATCGCCGGGGCTCAGGCAAACCCCGACCGAAGAGCGAAGGCTTCGAGCTCTATCATAACTCCGCTCCCAACGGGTCCCCTGAGAGCCCTCAGCTGCCCTGGGCGGAGTACAGCGAACCCAAGAAGTTAGCTGGCGACGACAGGCTGCTAAAGAACAGAGCTGACCACCGGTCCAGCCCCAACGTGGCGAGTAAGAGCCCCTGCGGCCCTTCCGCTCCTGCCCCCAGCCCACAGCCAGAGGAGTGGGGGCGCTCAGGTGTGCTCATGGGGAACACGGAACCTCCGCTTACACACGCGGGCTTGCCGGCCTGTTCTCCCGAGGCCATCAGGGCAGACGTTCCTGTAGCAGGAAGTGGGAGCTGAGTAGGAAGCCCTCTGATGTGGTCCCTGCTCTGCTGGCCAGGCTGTCTGGCGACCGGCAGGAGCACGAATGAGCAGCCCACGTGGGTCTGCCCCGTGCTGGAGACGGCCCGCAGCCCTGCTCTGTAGGTGGACCTCCTGCTCTGGCCGTGATTGTTAAGGAGCTGGGGAGGGTCGTGGGGGGCCAGTCCCTCCCAGGCCTTGTGCCTGTCTCTGAGCCAGCCGCCTCACGGAGATGGCGGCACACGGTGACTGCCCTCGGGACCCCTTGCTAGGTAGCGTCTCGCTACAGCCTGTGACATTTCTGATTTCTGTCCCTGACTCTCCCCACCAGATCAGCCTCCGAGTCCTGGAGGGAAGAGCGCATACACCCCTGGAGCAGCCGCGAAGATAACGTCCGTCTCCACAGGAAACCTCTGCGCGGAGGTCCGAGCCCTGCGCCCACTCTCATGCCTGAGTCTCTAGCTTCTCCTCAGAGCGTCTGGCCAAGCCCGGAGTGTCGCCACAGGCTAGCCCTGTTGATAGCTGGGGGGGTTAATTTTCCTATTTATAATAGAATAGGTAAAAGAGTGTAGATTAACAAGTCTGGGCAAGATAAAGTGTTTTTCATTATTTGCGTTGTATAAGATCAAAACACTTCCAGCTTTTAGCACGGTTTTCAGTTAGACGTACACTGCATTATGAAAGCGGTCGCTAGAAGTCACATCAGCCCTCTGTGCAGACTACAGAGCTCACTCGCCTGCCTTTCTCATGGTTCCCAGGAACAGACGCCGCCCCCGCGGCCCGAAGCCTACCCCATCCCCACGCAGACCTACACCCGAGAGTACTTCACCTTCCCTGCCTCCAAGTCCCAGGACCGGGCGGCCCCGCCCCCTCCCCACGGCCAGTGGCCCGCCTACGAAGAGGAGCCTCAGGTGCTCGTGGACAGCAGCCATCCCAGCACTGCCATGCAGGTTAGAGGGAGTGGCCTCCATGCATCATCCAGTCCCAGCAAGGCAGAGTGGAACCATGTCCAGGACAGGCCATTTTCTGTCCAGGAGCCCTGCTGACAGCATTGCTTTCTTTGCCCATTTTGTGGTTCGCTGAGAAGAAGCAGACAGATAGGCTAGGGCGCTGAACGTGGGGAAGGACACCTTGTCGCCTCATTGTATAAGGAAGGGTTAGGGGTGGTGAGCCTTGTTTGCAGTCGCTAGGGCCAGTGGGCCACTGCCTCTGGGAGTGAGAAACGAGAGCTGAGGAGTAGGTGGGGCTCTGTTTCCGCTCCGAGCTGCCCAGGCCCTGGGAACACCGGGGGCCTTGGGACCCTGCCTGTGACGCTGCTGGCATGGCCGAGGTGGGAGATGTGCGCGGAACACGGTGCAGAGAGCCAGGCCGTAGGGCGGCAGAGCTGGCTGTCCGTTCAGGTGTGATCTATTCAGGTGTGATGCTCCCAGACGGCATCACAGCTGCGTAAACCGAGAGGCGCTTCAGAGCGTGGGAGGAGGCCTAGAGCTGGAGCGAGCCCCGCAGAGGAGCAGAGGAGCAGGGACGGCCGGCGTGGAGGGTGGCAGCCCCGGGGTGGGGCGGGGCGGGGCGGCGGCATTCCAGGCTGCAAAGGCAGCTGGGAAGACTTGGCGTGGCACCGTGTGACAAGCTGAGGGTTTGAGTTCTGTCCCAGTTAGTGGAGAGTGGGTGTCAGTCGTGGTAGTTAAATGAGGGCACGTTGTCAGGCGCGTTTCCTCTTCAGAGAGGTGGCTGGGAGTTGTGCTGGGGAGGAATCTAAGTGTGCGCTTACGGGCAGGTGCGCAGGTGCGGTCGGCGCTGTACGACCAGCGCCCGTCCTGGGGAGGGGCCCCGAGTCCGCCAGTCTCGGGTCAGGGTGGGCAGAGGTGCTGGGCGTCGAGAGGGGGTTGCAGTTGAGCCCGAAAGGACAACATGGCCGGGGGCCGGGGAGAGGTTTCTTCACAGGGGGCTGTGGGGGGAAGGAGGGGAGGAGGGCCCCGTTTTCTGAGGGGGGAAGGGACTCGGGGCGCAGACCTTACTTGTCCGAAAGGCTGGACTTCATCTCCCACTTGGGTCCGTCCTGCCCTCGTCCTTGCTGGCCCGATGGCCCCCGACCCCCGACCCCCAGCCACAGGACTGGCTGAGCAGAGGCCCTTTCCAGTCTCCCCTGCACAGTGAAGCGGCTGCGTGCCGTTTCCTCCAGCCCACTCTCTGGGCCCCTGGGGGGGTCTGCTGGCCCCGGGGAAGTGGCCTGCCCAGCCTCACCTGCTGTCCGGGCAGCGCAGGGTTAGGCCCGGCATGTGCAGGTGACACCTGCCATTTGCTTCTGCCTCACAACATGGGCAGATTATCCCAATGGACAGGGACAGGGTGGGGTCAGATATTGAAACGACTGGGAGTTATGGTGGACTCAGCAGGGCAGGGGGGAAGGTGCCAGGAATAAGCCCCAGTGGGCCCCAGGGGCTGAAGTCTTAGCGGGAGCAGAGCAGTGGCCAGGAGTCACCAAGGGCGGCTGTGGGGAGGACCGTGGGCAGCGTCTGAGGTGGGCCCCGACTGGGTGCACCTGGCCGTGCATGCCCCTGCGGATGTGGTGAAGCGGCAGGTGCATGCCAGCTGTCCGGGCTTCATGGTTCCTGAGACTTGTTTTTCCAGGGATGCTTTATCTTTCTGAAATAGTTTTTCAGGAAATAGTTCATATTCCATTGTTTGTTTTTTAAGGAAAGAACAGTTTATTTTTAAGTTTGCATCTTCAATTTTCACTCCTTAATGGGGCAGGGGAAAGTGTCTGCCTTGGACATCATAGTGAATCATTCTTATCTTAGACATGCCGTTCTTCAGACATCAGACTAGCCCTTTGAGAAAAACATATTCGTTTCCGTCTGACGCACACACAAAATGTGTGTCCAGCCAGCGTGCACCACTGTAGACCCTCCTGAGAGGGGGCCAAGGGGGCCTCGTGCACGTGGCTCCCTGCACTGTGTGTGTGGCTGTTGGGGCGGGCAGGCAGGCAGCCAGGCGTCAGCAGCGGTGATGTCTGGAAAGCCACGGATGATGGCGTGGTCGAGGTTTGATGATTACTCTTTGGAAGAATTAGAATATTATCACAGAGAAGTAATTTTTGCTGCTGTTCACGTAATTAGGCTAAACGTTCATCCCTTCAAAGTCAGTCCCGTGCCTAGTCCCGAGGTGGGAGGTGTGTGGTGTCCACCATGCAGGTGGACACCGTGCTGAAGTGGTTGGGTCTGCGCGCGTCTCAGTGTCCCCAGTGGTGCCTGGAGAGCGCACGCCCTTCGCTTCCTTCAGCAGCTCCAGAAGCCACCAGAACGCGCATGGGGAGGGCTCGCCTCTGCTCTGCGCACCCCCTCTTCTAAGAACCTTCCTCCTGGGGATGAAATGTTTGTGGATTCCCAGTAATTCCTTCTGACGAGCGGCTGAAATATGACAGCCTTCCTTTGTCTCTTTCCAGCGTGTTACCCGTTCCCAAGAGGAACTTCGGGAAGATAAGGTTTACCATCTGGAGCACCATCGAATAGAGGCTGCACTGGACCGCAAGTCCGACAGCGACATGTGGACCCATCAGAGCTCCTCCGTGGGCTCCAGCACATCCAGCCAAGAGCACCTGGACCGTCTGTCCAAGGCGGGCACGCCTGCGTCCACTCTGACCAAAAGCGGCCCTGGGCGCTGGAAGACACCGGCCACCGGGCAGCCTACGCCAGCAGCGGCCCCCCAGCCTAGCCGCACGGACTTGCCCCCACCCCCTCCTCCACCTCCTGTGCACTACGCCAGCGATTTTGATGGAATCCCAATGGAGGTGCCTCTCCCACCACCCCCTGCCAGCCAGGTGGGCCCGCAGCCTGCGCAGGTGGCGGCCGCAGAGCGGCAGAAGAGGGAAGAGCACCAGCGCTGGTACGAGAAGGAGAAGGCCCGGCTGGAGGAGGAGCGGGAGAGGAAGCGCCGGGAGCAGGAGAGGAAGCTGGGCCAGATGCGCACGCAGTCGCTGAACCCCGCTCCCTTTTCTCCTGTGACTGTGCAGCCCACGAAGCCGGAGAAACCGGCCACGCTGCAGAGAGCCCCGGACACGGTCATCCGAGAGCTGCAGCCCCAGCAGCAGCCCCGCACCATCGAGCGCCGGGACCTGCAGTACATCACCATCAGCAAGGAGGAGCTCTCCTCCGGCGACAGTCTGTCCCCGGACCCCTGGAAGCGGGACGCCAAGGAGAAGCTGGAGAAGCAGCAGCAGCTGCACGTCGTGGACCTGCTGAGCAGGGAGATCCAGGCGCTGCAGAGCAAGCCCGCGCGCTCCGCCGAGGACAGCGACCGCCTGCGCAAGCTCATGCTCGAGTGGCAGTTCCAGAAGCGGCTGCAGGAGTCCAAGCAGAAGGACGAGGACGACGAGGAGGAGGAGGACGATGACGTGGACACCATGCTGCTCATGCAGCGGCTGGAGGCAGAGCGCAGAGCCAGGGTAAAGGGGGTGTGGGGCGTGCTTGCTGCTGCTCCGCACGGGGGGCGGGGGCATCTCGTGAGGACCGTGAGGTGAGGCCCCTAGGAACAAGTCGGTGTCGGGGCGGAGCTGTTCCCAGACACGCCCAGTCCAAGTGGGACTGGACTGTTTCAGTCAGCAAGCTCACGTTTATACTTCTGCAGCACTCCTGTTAAGGAAATGAAAGTCTTGATCAGGGGTTGGCAAAATTTTTTTGTCCGACAGGCAGGTAGTCAAACCTTGGGCCTGGTGGGCCACGCGCACTCAGTCTTCCCGCCCAGCTGCGCAGCCGGACTGTGCGCGGTCCCCGCCCCGACCTGCTCTCGGCAGGCGGCCCTGGCAGCGGGGAGCACGCCCACTGTGTTTCCGTGGTAGTCACACGACAGAGAGAGCAGGGAACTTTATTCACTTCTCCCACTGTACGGACAACTTCTGGTTCTTTTGTGTCAAATAAAAGAAGAAGAGCAGAGTTTACGTCAGGTTATTAGTGCAGTCGACAGTGATGCTGCCAAATTCAGGGGTTCCGTTCGCCCCCGGAGAACTGTCCGCACGGAGGCGTTGATCAGTGCTGATCCGAGGGGAGTGCTGTTGGCCGCTCAGTGTTCTTTTTAGCAGAAGGCAGGGTTCTGAGGAGACAGCAGGGGCATGTCTTTCTGTCTTTCGGGTTTTGTTTCTATCCCAGCTCTCGTCTGATGCTCTCTGCCCCGAACACTGAGCCACGGGGCGGTGCAGGCAGGCACGGAGCTGGCGGGCGGCATCTCGCTGATGCACGCACACGCACGCACGCTCCCTGTCGTGTACGTGGGCTCCACGCGTGTGCAGCTGTGCCCAGGGCCAGGTGGGGTCCTGCCTGTGTTGGCACTGCAATGTCCAAAGCCAGGGCCGAAACGTTCGCTCCCTCGTTCATTAGCGCTGTCCACCTCGCCGGTGCAAACTCCTTTCACAGAGACTCTGCCGGCCAGCGCCACTACTCGATTGGCACCAGTGGCGCCTGGCATCAGCTCTCTGGCCTCCATGGCTGTGAACTGTTAGCTGTGCACTTGCCCTTGGCCGCTGCCATCACTAGCAGGCGCGCCGCAGGCAGGCCGTTAAAAATGCTGAGCGTGTCTGTGGCCTGTGCCTCTCACCTGCAACACAAGGGTAGCACGGCTTTGCCGGTCCTGTGGTGCCAGCCCTGAACGCAGCCCCGTGTTAACGGCGATCGCATAGCCGCGTGGCGGTCATCGTCACAGCCACCTCCCAGTAGCAGTGACGGGAGCCCCGCCCTGTGACGGTCCTGCAGGCACTCACATCTGTGAGGACTGGGTGTTTACTGCAGGTCCGTCCAGTTTAAGCCTCTCAGCGTGAACTATGATATTTGGAAAGTGTCTTATGATAATTTAGTTAAAAGCATCTGTGTATTTACCATTAAACGTATATTGAAATTTATATCCTCGTCTCCACATCAGAGAGCTGAGGGAAACTGTACCTGGTTTGGTTTCCATGTGCCTCAGTCACGAAGCTCAGTGTTGACTTTCTGAGTGGCAGATGGGAGCCTGCACCGCCCCTCGCCCCCACCCCCACCCCTGGGCCCTTCAGAGGCAGCGGCCGGAGAGCAGCAGACGGGCTGGCGGCGGTACGCAGGGCGAAGCTAACTGTTCACACTTCCTTTCTTTTCTTCCCTCTGTCGCCTGCAGCAGACTGCTATGCCAGCAATCTCTGTTCTAGATTTGGTATGTCCTTGTTTCTTTCCCTTTGGTACGTTTTCCTGTCTCGATTTCCCCTTTCTTCAGTGGTGGTTTGTGTCTCAGTAGCCACAGCTCTCACGGCCCCTCGCAGACGGGCGTCCGCGGTCCGTGACTTAGAGCATGCCTCTGACTGTTTCCACGCCCAGTGTTCCGCTCTCCTGTCACGTTCACGTGTTCCTGTTCGCGGTTTGCACTCTTCTCCGTGTTAGTCGTAAACTGTGTGTAATCTTAGCAGTTGTAAATACGTGAGCACGTGCAGTTTTGCAGAGCGTAGTGATCCATTTCATTCTTGTTCCATTAGCAGTAGATGCAGATACTCACCCATTAGAGACTCAGTCGAACTGCTGTTGACCTTGTTTGCCACTCAG
>PVKM010027584.1:0-18695 GCA_004027735.1 Carollia perspicillata
CTACACAGACTATAAACTGCACAGAGTGAGGGATGGGGCAGGAATTCGCGTTGTACTCTAGCAGTTCCCAGGGAGGCTTGCTCGGTAGACGGATGTTGGTGGATGAGAGAGTGAACTGCTGGTGTGACTGCACAGTGTCCACGTCACAGAGACCAATCCTGAGGGAGGAAACTATGGTGGGAACAGATCGAGATCCATTACCATGTGGTAGAGAGAGGAGGACAAGTATTCCACAAATAATTGTGCAGGTGAAGGTCACAAAAGAGAAGCAATAGAACACATATCCACTCTCCTCAGTTACCGCTTACAGCTGTGTTGCTGGTTAGCATCTGTGAGGGACTTGTAAGAAAAATACCGAAGTCTGGGCCCTACCCAAGGACAAAGGTAGAATCACTGGAAATGGGTCCAGGGCACTGGTCTTATTTTAAATGGTGGGGTCATTCCAGTGCAGAGCTCGGTTTGAGGATTTCTCATCTAGAAACTCGTGATAATCCAGCTGGGACAGGGACAGACATGGCTTCTGCCCTACAAGCTCTGGTAGCCTTTTTCCTGCTGGTGGAAAGTTCTGCCCAGGTGGGATCCTGACCTTCTGCGCCCCAAACTTCAAGGCACCTCCTACAGACCTTCCACACAGTCCTCAGTATAAAGTTTTAATGAGTACGCACTTAATTTATTAATAGCGCTCTATCTACCCAGCCTTCAAAGGCAGAAAGAAGTACCTCTGTGCCCTGGCTGGTGTAGCTCAGTGGATAGAGCATGGGCCTGTGAAGCAAAAGGTCGCTGGTTCAATTCCCAGTCAGGGCACATGCCTGGGCTGCAGGCTGGGTCCCCAGTGGGGGACACATGAGAGGCAACCACACATTGATGTTTCTCTCCCACTCTTTCTCCTTCCCTTCCCCTCTCTCTAAAAATAAATAAATAAAATATTTTTTTTAAAAAAAGAGAGAAGTACCTCTGACTTCTCTGGCCTACATGGAGTCACTCAACAAGTTTGGCGGTCCCACTGTCTGTATTGATTGGAAAATTCATTGTTTCTCCATCTCAACAGCTCTGGCGCCTTTTTTGTTTTTTCGTATTCTAAGTATAGCTTTCAAATTGTTTACTATGCCATTGAATGTAGGGAAAGAAATTAAAAGTGAATATTCAGTGTGACCTATGGAAGCGCAGCTCAGGAATGAACGTTTCAGTGGAACTGTTTTTGTGAAACTGTGTTGCCCCTCCGATATATACCATCTTGCCTTGTTAAGATCCTTTTCTTCGGCATGTTTGAAATCATTGTAACAGGAAAATATATACGATGTAATTACTATAGCCGATGTAATGCAGCTAGAACCTAAGCTTTGTAGGCACCTGATTTCTAACTTAAGGAATCATTGCAACTTTTAACAACCAGGAAGCCCACACATCACGAGCAAAAGTAACTAAGGGAAGTCCAGGAGATACATGGGTGGTAGGATATTGTATCCTCACATAATAAAGCCAGTTATTAGATTCCTAATATAAATAGTAATCCCCAAAGAATGTCCATGTACTGCAAACTTCGTGAGTCACCCAAAAGACCCACTTCTATTTAGAGTATGAATCTCTTGGATTAAAAGATTTGCATTTAAATGGTCTATTTTCCCCTCAAAGCCACAGATTTCTGCATAGGATCAGACTCTGTGTGGCACAAACAGAAAGTTCCTAATAAATCCCACCATTGTGAGGATCCCAGAGTTTATCAAAGGCAAAAGGTTTTCCTGTATCTCCTTTTGGGAGTTTTAAAATATATTTAGGGTAATTAGATATTTCCCTGCAGGCTATCTTTATACATTTGAGAAAAATGCCATCTATTTTCTTAGTAATTTAAAGAAAACCACAGCGTTGAAAACTAATCACTAATTTCAATAGCAAAACAGGCACTAGTTTAGCACTAATAGAAGTCTCTTTCTAATACTGTGTGCCTCTTAGCCCAGAGTCCTTCAGAAATTAAGTAAATGAAGAAGTAAAGGGAACACAACCCAGAATCTTGCTGTTCAAGAATTCTCATTTGGAGCCTTAGAACCAGCCACTGGGGCTGGAAATTCTTTCTCATCTTATGTCGTGTAACATCCTAACTTTAGAAATTATTTGTCCAATTTGCAAAAAGGGAGGATCATGGCTAGAATAATTCAAAGAATATGGCAAAGGTCGTGGCATGTTGTAGACATTTTATCACCACCAAAGGCTTTTAAAACCCTTTTGAGACTCAGTCCAAATGTGCTATTTACTATAACCAAAGGCTCAAGTGATGGAAATGGCTGTATGGGGTGCATGGAAGAAGGGGGAGGAAAAGCTCTGCACACATATCCCATCCCCAGTGCGTGCATGTGTGTGTGTGTGTGTGTGTGTGTGTGTGTGTGTGTGTGTGTGTGGTGGGGTGGTGGGGGAGGGGAGTGGGGGAGGCGTGGGTATAAACACTCCCGAAGACAAAAAAGTCAGCATGAGCAAATGGAATTACAAACAACCTTCTCTTAGCTAGAACATTTCAACACCTCACAATCTTAGTTCTCAGTAATTTAACTTGTTAATTTCCTTGTATTCCAATACAAATACAAACACGGTTTATTTCCTTAGGCCTGTGCAAGTTGATTCTAAACACAATTTAAGGAAAAATAAACCTGTAGAGGTTGCTAGGAAAACCTGTGTAGAAAGAATATTAAGTGTAAGAGAGGAATCCTATACATACCAGAAATACCTCAGAGCTTCTTCTTAAAGAAAACAGATACATATTCCTATATACACACACACGTGTGTGTGTGTGTGTGTGTGTGTGTATAGTACTGTCATGTAGTGGACAAAACAGCGATATACCATGCAGTCCGTAAGAATCCATAACCACATGAGGAATCCGGTGTAAGTGAAAAATATCTCAAAGCATGGATGCAAAGTCAGCCTTTTTAACACACGGTGCTGGAGAAACAGGGTAGCAATTAGGAAAATGATTCATTTGATCTATTTCTCACACCAGACACAAGAATACATTTTAAATAAATCAGAGACCAAGCAGAAGTTGGAGAAGAAGGAGGAGGGGGAGGGGGGGGGGGAGGAAAAGGGAGAACAGGAAGTTCTTCAAATACTCGAAAATAAAAAATAATTCCTATTAACTTGGGGGGAAAAATAAAGAGCATGACAAGGTCGAAGTAACCCCAATGCATAAAGAGCTTTCAAACACTAAAGAAACAGCCCACAGATCATACATAAAAAGAAGCAAACGATGCAAATATAAAAAGATACAAAAGTGGAGGTAAGATATACCGACTGATAATGCTTCATATGTAATAAGAGAAATGCAGATTAAAACTGAACACTCAGATATGACAGTTGAACTATCCCATGGACTAAATTCCAAACATCTGATAAAGCGCCTATCTTTAGAGTAACCCGCACTGCTCCCCCAAAACTTCTGGGCATATTTTGCCAATAGGTAGCAAAACTATGTACATTTATCCTATGACCAAGCAGTCTAACTCCTAGGAGTTTATCCTGATGGTACACACCCAGCAATGAAACACACAGTTTCCAAGGCTATCCTCTGCACTGTTATATTTAAATTCAACACACTGGAAACACTCTAAAGGCCCAAACATGAAGCTCTGTCGAATAAACTAGTTTGCACACACACCATGAAATGCATTGTTGCTTTGAAAACAAGGACGTCTGTGAACAAATAGGAAGCGGTTTCCGAAGTCACGTTGCTGGATGAAGAAAGCAACCTTGCTGCCTTTTGTTTAGGAAAGAATGGAGGGGGGCAATGAGTCAAAAAGGAGTCAAACAGTCTATAGAAAAGAAATAATTAAAAATAAGACAACTATTTTTAATGTGCTTTTATTTATAGTGTTGCAATCATAGACATTCTGAAACTCCCGGTTCTGCGTATGGTTCAACTGATGAGCAAAAGTATGGCTGTTATTGGAAGGTAGGCCTGTTTTAAGCAGAGACGAATACTGGAATCGTGATTTCATGGGGGTGCCATTGTGTGTGTTTATGTATATAAAATAAATACAGGTAGATAGATATGGATATACTATATATATGTATGCATGCATGCATTTATATCTTATAGCTCCACTCGCTGAAAAGGCCTAGAAGGAAGCTCAATTTTAGTAGCAATGTGCATACCTGGAACTCAGGTCTTGGCTTCGAAGTGTGTGTCCCTCACCACCACAGGAATCGGGAATTCTGCAGCAATAACTGCCTCCAGCCCCGGGAGAAGGAAAGTACAGAATCAGCCTGGCACACCCAGTTACGCCACAAGGAAGAAAGCGAGCCCAAATACGAGAAGGACACCACGCACAAGCTTGAGGGCCAGCTTAGTGAAGTGCCCACAGCCGAATGCGGACACTTTTCTCATCAAAATCAGTAACAGCAATAATGGACTCTAACCCTTTCCGTAGAACCAGAATGTGTGATTTCACTTTCACAATAAACTGAGCTAAAGATAAATGAATAAAGATGCAAATTTAAAAGAGAGGAGACAAAACATCCTTACAGTGCCATGTGTCTTCAAAGTGAAGGGACCGGTAAAATTGGAAAATCACTTGGTCATGCCGTAATTAAAACTGTCCCTGACGTATGTCCTGGGGAGTGCGGGTTGATGACGGCGGTACAGCATCGTCCCGAAAGTCCCCACACAAACTGTTTCCTACATGGAAAAGGGAATATGGTTGTATGCAGTGGAGAGTGGACCAGGACTGGACTAGGTGAGCCTAACAAGCATCACCATGAGGGCCAGTCAGCGACCATGAACCTCATCTGCGTGCGACACTCTGAAAAGGATTCTGCCACGTCCCTGCCACCATCCCACCAGGGAAACACAGCTGGGCTCCAGGCCCTAGGAGCCCCGCGCAGCCCCAAACTGAGAGATGATCTGTAAGTCTGCATTTTTCAAAACGTCAGGGTCATAAAGGCTGAAATAATGCTGAGAGTCCATTTGAAATTACATGAACACTAAAGACACAAGACAGCTAACTACACACCAAAGCATGGCCCTGAACTGTGTCCTGTACCAAAGAGGAAAAGGCCATAAGAAACGGTTATTGGAACAATGCACGTCTAACTAACAGGTAGAGAGAATGTAACTTATTGCACTGAGGTCAAGAATAAAGTACTAGGCTGCAGATATGAAGGTCAAGTTCATGCGCCATATAGTGCATGCTGGCAGATAGGACATTGGTGCGTTACCATTAACTAAATTCCAGGCTGTGCTTGTATTTCATTTTCCTTTCCAGGATCTGAGCCAGAATGCCGTATTGCATTTATTGAGCTTTTAAAGAATACCATAATATCTATCAACAGCATTCTGGGACAAGATATCACAGTCATCATTATTAGCCCTGCCCGTATCCAAGATCTCAATCCCTTTTAATCACAGCAATGTGAAATCTCAGCGCCACAGTCTTTGATGCTCTTCATCAAATTTATAAGCAAATACATGAGATTTCAACAAAACAGAACCAAGCAATTATTTCAAATGGATGCTTACTTTTTAACAATTAGTGCTAACAAGTGAAATCTGTTCTTTATTAGAAATACTTCTTCGAACAGTTATCACCACATTATCAGGCATGAAGTAACTAGAGCGACCACCTCTGCAACCCTTACTCCTCCAAGAACTCCAGAACTCAGATCTGACACGGGGTTGGATTTAAATTTGTAGCCATTAAGGCATGTCTCCACTTTATAGTAGTGTTTTAATTTAATATTTGCCACTAAGGAAACTGATTTGCATTTTAATGGGAAAATCACTATGCAAACTTTTGAAACATTTTACCCAGAGGTTGACAGCGAAGGAGGGAGTTCGTAACCTAAAAAAAAAAAAATGATTTAAATGGACTAAGCTGGGAGTCTTTTATTTTTCAAATTAGGTATTTTGGGGAAAATTAAACCTATATTTTCAGTTTTCTAAATATGGGATTGGAGTTTTCCATTGAAATAGACATGTACACTTCATTTGTATTTAAAACACTCATCATACAGATACACTCTAGCAAAACTATAAGCTATTAAGAATTGACTTTGTCTTAAAAAAACAACTTTGTCCTGCATGATTGTTTTTCTTATCCATATGCTTTTCACTAAGAGTCCAAGAGTCCCTGATATATAAGTGTGTGTGATTCTTAGTTAGGAAAAACATAATAGGACAGAAAAATGGTGACAGAGGACATATGTCCATTATTGAGAATGGGCACTGGTTTTATCTGATGGTAAGAAAGGAATGTGTGTCAGTTGATTGAATGTTACCTACAAATATTTCATTTCTGCCTGGCTTGACAATCAAAAGAGAGTGAACTTGAACGCTTGTCTTCGTGACCTTGGTGACTGAGTCCACAATAGATCAGTATACAGAGGTCTGTGGGTCCGGTCAGTGACTGTAGTGAGAACTTTCATTGCCACTTGGGTGATCAAAATGTTTCACTTAAACACTTGTGAAAGTGTAATGGGAAAAAGTAAAATATCAGTGGTTGTTAGCAGTAATGATTTCTAAATCAGGATCATTACCCGAACTTGGTTTCTAAAAGAATTTTGGATAAACGGTGTTGCAATAGCACATCAGTCTAGAACGGTGTTTCAAATTTAAAAACACAAAAATAATAATAAAAGGCATATGAACTGATGACTGAAAGGTTCAATCTCAAAAATATTGACTTCACGCGTTTAAGCAGGTGAGCTCTCCTGAGAA
This sequence comes from Carollia perspicillata, assembly GCA_004027735.1. Taxonomy (NCBI): domain Eukaryota; kingdom Metazoa; phylum Chordata; class Mammalia; order Chiroptera; family Phyllostomidae; genus Carollia; species Carollia perspicillata. The sequence goes on from PVKM010027584.1 coordinate 6,701, forward strand.
GACGCACAGAATGAACCACCGACGGGAAGCCAGATTCTCAGCACACTGTTTCTCTTGGAGAGGTTGAGCTGAACGCTGAGCTCACATAGAATTCTCCCGAGCTGCAAGGGAGTTTAAATGAGCACGGCAGGGGGCGAAGCAAGATCAGACTGCGGTCTTTCAGTGCTCCCTGTGCTCAGTGCCTCCGAAGTCGGAGGAAATTCTCATGCAGAGAAGCTCAATGGGAGCAAGGAACAAGGGGAGTCCATCTGTACCGTTTCTGCCCTGTGTGGCAGACCGAACTCCCACATAACGAATGAGCTAATTTATCATTTGGAACTCATTATTAGAAAGCATGTGTAAGCACGTGAGTAACAATTTAAAGTCCGTAACCTTTCAATAACTCCAAAAAGTCCTCATTTCATAACGCCGTCCTGAAATAGTCAGATAAACCAGGGTATGAAACCAAATTGATCATTTCCTGGTTTTGAAACATTCATTATGCAACTCACAAGCTCTGACCTCAGGGCTGACCTTTATGAAATAGTACCAATTTCAAAGACAGTCTGAAGTATCAATGTAATGACATACTTAGAGTAACTTGGTTGGTAGCTGGTATGATGATTTCTTTGTCAATTGAACTTGACATTGATGACACTGGCAGAAGTAAAATGTAATATTCCTTTAAAATCAGAAGAACAAAGTAGCTTCAAACTTGAGCCATTGGATTATTTTTAATGTGCTGATTTTAAGTCAAATAGCCATATAGTGACTGATTTTGTTCAGATTTAAAAAAGAAACTGAATTGGAGATATCCTAGAATGTAGTCAGCTTGAGGTCATTGAAATTTGACCCAGGTGTCTTTTAGGAGAGATTCCAAGGACTGATAAAAATTCCATTTGGGGATCTTGTCCCGAAGATAACTTGGGAAACAGCCAACCTTCTTTCCTGTTGAGAGTATTTTGAGGAACTATAGTCTAATGACTACCAATTAATTCGCCAGATGAAATGGTTCTTTTGTTGGTTCAAGTGGGCAATGGTGCCATCTGAACCTGGGGCATCTAGAAAGTAAGACTGGGGAGAACGTTACAGTGATGACACCGGATAGGCAAGGGTTTAACACCAGGACGGGTGTGGTGAAGAGAGGGGACACTGAGTCAGGACAAGACGTTCAGCCCTGCAGTGTTAGGTTTTGTGTGCTGGCCACTCCCTCGGAGAGCGTGAAGGAGAAATCGCAGTTCACTTGGTGGTTGTGCTCACGTGTCCCTCTGAGGAGGGTGGGGTGTGAGCGGGAGGGACACATGAAAGATAAAAAGGAGCAGGAATTCAGCTGTTTGTCCCTATCCCAACAGTTGCCACTGGCCGAGGTTTATCCAACAGAGAATGAACCCCGCTGTACTTACGAGTTACCGTATTTTGCCATGTATAATACCCACTTTTTTGCCCAAAGTTTTGAGGGGGGAACAAGGATGCACATTATACACAGGTAGCACTGATTCCATATCTATATAAATGTTTCAATTCTTTTTTTATTGTTGTTCCAGTACAGTTGTCTCCATTTTCACCCTACCATGGCCCCCTGTCCCACCCACCCCTGCCTCCCAACCTCAAACCTACCCCCCCTTTGGCTTCGTCCATGTGTCCTTTACACATGGTCCTTGATGGCCCTTCCCCCATGTTCCCCCATTATCCCTCTCCTCCCTTTCCTCCAGTTAGTGTCAGTTTGTTCTTTATTTCAGTATCTCGGGTTCTATTTTGCTTGCTTGTTTTGTCGATTAGGTTCCTCTTACAGGTGAGATCATATGGTATTGGTCTTTCACTGCCTGGCTTATTTCACTTTACGACAGCATGGATGGAACCATTTTTAATTCTCTAAAAAATTCCTTGTGCTTTGTATCTGTTCTTGTGTTTTATAACTATTTGTTACATAGCATTTCTTGTACCATAATATGTTCAAAAATCAATGCTAAAATTCTTTTATAATACCAAAAAACAAGTATCTAAATATAAACACATAAATAATTGAATTAAAAATCAAAACAAAGATTTTTTTTCTGAAAAAATCTTCCTGAAAGTTTGGGCCAAAAATGTGGGTGTACATTATACACAGCAAAATACAGTATGCCATACGCCCCCTGGTGGCCACAAACGAAGACCTGTGGACTTACACTGAAGTCCAAAAGTAAATAAGGCAATTCTACACGAATAGAACTTGACACATGGGGTCCAGGGTTTCAACTTGCACTCACCCACCTCAGGAAACACAGTGACTCATTTACAGGTTGCAAAATATGCTGAGTTTCAGTACCCCTCTGTCACAAATCTTTTCCTGGTGCCCGTACGCCAAAAGAAATATCCAACAACTCATGTTATTGTACAGTTAGGCCCCAATAATGTCCTAAGTATTTATGTTCAGAGAACTTTGTGGTCATTTTCTCAAATGCATATAAGTGATAAAAGTAGCATACAATGTTACAGTATTGTAATTTCATCCTGAACTAACCACAATTAATTACTAAGGCGATGCCTGCTACACAATCTTTTAAACCTCAGAATTAAACTGTCTACCACTGTTGTTCCCTATTCTTTGTTGATGTTCATGGCACTTCTGCAAACATATGATGCCATCAAAAAGTTATATATCTCCCAACCTCTCTTCCAGGGCGCATTCCATTGGCATCCCCCCTGGGGACTTCCCTAATTCTCCAGGGCAATGCAGAAAAAGAAGAGGAAGGAGAAGAAGAGGAAAGAGGAGGAGGGGGGAGGGGGGATTAGAAGGAAGAGGAAGAAAGAGGAGGAGGAGGGAATGAAGAAGAGGAGGAGGAGGAGAAGAAACATAACATAATCTACTGTTTAAAGAGTAGACTACCTCCACTTCAGATGTATTACTTTACAGTCTTGGGGGTGCCTAACAAGTGCCGACTGCTGCCCAGAGGTGTATTATGCCCTGCAGAGCCCCTGTGCACCAGGGCAGCTTGGCACCTTGGCGCCTGGTACAGGAACCTCCGCCGCCAAGCAGAGGGGAAGGGGCCAGGTGGCTCTTTATGAGACCAGGACTTGAATGCTGGAATGAGCGGTAGCTCAAACACCTGCGTCCTATCAGCATTCTGTCCACATTTTGGGGGTCAAAACCATCAGAATTATCAAGTAACCAAATAACCAACTGTATCGCATTGTAGAATACAGATTCATCTCTGGATTCTGACTCTTTCAATGAAATCTTAGTTGGTCGACTCTAGGAAAATGCCTCAAAGCCCGCGTTTCCTCATGCAGGAAACGAGACCAGTAGTAGACTCTCCTCCGTGAATTTTCGGGGAGCATTAAGTGAGCTACTTCCTTGAAGCAGTTTGCACAGTACCTGTCTCCTGGCCATTGCTCAATGACTGGGCCTGCTGCTGTTGATGATGGTGTCCTCAAGATGCCAGGAGCCAAATCCACCTCACACTCCAACCACTAAGATCACCTGTTACATTTTCTGCCTTGAATTTGTGGTACCTTCACCTAAGAATAGAGGCAAAGTTTTCCTAGGTAAGAAGATAAAAACAAATTCTAGATATTTTAAAGAGCCCCCCCTCCGCCTCAACATCTGGGATCACGTGGCCACTGTGCTGGTGAAAACTATTTTAGGTTGCTTGGCAACCTCAGCTGTTTCAATGATGGCTTGTCTGTTAGCCACAGCAGACGAGGGGCAGCAGAAAACAGGCTAGCTCTAATCTGTTATTCCTCATGCTGTTAAAAGCTACAGAAAATTTAGCCTCAGGTCTATTAGTTTTGTCTCAAGAGTTGACTTCAGTTCTTATGAGTTTCAGCCACTGACCATGCTCTTCATCCCATGGGTTAGATTGCCACTCACCCTCGGGCTTTCCAGGGTGTTGCTCCTTGTCTTCATGCTTGGGATGTCGTATGTCAGCTTTAGCCCTTAGATATAGACGAGGGTAACATTTTCTTGTCTAGTGCCTCAGTCATGGACCATCCCTAGTCCTAACCAGGATGGCTTATTTGAAGGACATAACAATACACTATGTCGTTGTTAAATACACAGGGATGGGCATCAGATCATTTTATTGGGAGGAACAACATGGGTCAACAGACTAAATTTCAGTTCAATTCACCAAAGCTGGTCACACACACTCAGGTATGCCCAGCGAGGCAAAGAGGGAATGAATGCTAAGCAATTAAAATAAACCCCTTATGGGTATTAATTAGTTGAAAGATGGGGCACTCAGAATCTGTCACGTTAATAAGTTCCGTAAACTCACCAATGAGTCTACAATCGTCTCATCTTGCTCTTCTGAAATAGAGAACTTAGAACTTTAAAAAATTGATATAGTTTATGTGCGTATGCACAAGAGATAACTAGAGAGAGACATGGCTTGAGGGGGAAGGGGGAGAGAGATTATCTAAGAGTTTTTCCTCCCTCCCTCCCTCCCTCCCTTTCTTCCTTTCCCTTTCTCTCGTCGAGTTTACTGAAATGTTTTACAGGTGACTGACTATTCACAGCAGTTCTAAAAGGATCTGACACACAGCCATGTAGAAACTGCAGCTAAAACTAATTTTCCTGTAAATACAGGATGAGGCAAAAGTAGGTTTACCGTTGCTGCGCACATGGAAAACAATACAATAATTAATAAATAATAGTACAAGAATACATGTTGTGTTTTGCATATGCACAGCTGTAACCCTACTATTCATGTCCATTGTCTTAATTTAATCTTTGTTCAAAGTTTTTAAAATCCTGATTTCTTCCTTGGGGATGAAATTTTACTTCTTCTGACCCTGATCCATGCCCAGTGGTCTTATTCCAAAGAGGTCACTCAGGAAAATAAAATGTACCGCAGGCAGGTTCGCCATATTTATGCACTTGCTTTATTTCCCTCATATATTACACAATCCCTTCAACTTGAATTATGGCGACATGTATATTTTTCTTTCCCACTAGACTTATAAGTCTCTTTTGGACAGGAGTCATTAATTTCTTTTGTCTTCCTCTTGATTTAAGGAGATTAGAATCTCAGAAAAATATTATGTTTGTTTTGGGTAACAGTTTACAAAGTGCTTCCATGTACATCAAGCAGTTGACATTCTCCATGTCGTATCGCAGCCAATGGAATAGGTGCCATTAGCGCCGTTTTATGGATGACGTAGCTGTGACTTATAGAAACCTGTCACAAATCGAATGGAAGGGCTGTGATTCAAACTCAAGTTTCCAGAGTTCAAGTTCATAGCTCACATTGTGTTACGCCACGTCTACCTCAGCACTCCTCGTCCCAATGCTGCCACAACATATGGCCCACGAACACATCACAGTGCGCACAGTAGGGATGCTAAGGAATCCTGACAGTGTCATTCTGAGGGAAAAGAGGAAGTCTAACGTTTTTAAAGGAGAGACCACGTCTTCAGACGTGAGTCCCTGGCGATGACAAGAAAGACCTTGGAAACTGCCCCGGTTCGCCTAGTGCTCGCTTTCCTGGGCTTAATTACACATGAAATATGCAAATCACAACGTTCTGAATGTACACAGATTCCATAAACAAACACAAGTGCATTTTCAAGAACGACTTTAATTTTTCTTCTTTTCAGCCTAATTGACAACATTCAGAGAAGGAGCGCAGTTTGAGCGGTAAAAAAAAGTCAGGAAAATGAAATACAGAAACAGTCTGAACTGGATAATATGTCTCCTCTTTCATTAAAAGAATGAAATATTGTCAGTGCCCTGTATAGTTTTAATTAAGTATGTCAGTGTGATACTTAATTGAGAGAAATATGCAAATGATTGTTTCTCATAAGGCCAAAGCTAAATAAACACAACAGACTGCAAATACTCATCTCATTATACGTCTTTGCAGAAGTCTTGTGCAGATGGAGTTATTATAGGTGGTCCTTTTTATCTAGAAAGTTATTGCCAACATGTTCATACATAGGGATCTTTATAAAATGCTAGCAAGCGTGCAATTTTTTCCCGTACGATCATGCAATCCTCCACTCGGAACAAATTATCATGACCGATTCCAGTGGCCAGTGTGCTCCGTGGGTCTGGTCTGCCTTCTGTGGACGGTGACTCGGAGGAGTAAACCCAGCTGCCTTATCACCCCTCCCTCGGTGTTAGTCCACGCAGGCGTAGTACATTCTTCTAGACGTTCAGAACCAGAAGACGTCTAAGCTACTGAAAGACCCTGAGGACTAGACGGAACCTCGTTAAACCCCCGCCTCGAAGGACGACTGCGTCTAAACCACCACAGGCAGGTGCGTGTTGCAAACCCAGGTGTCTGTCTGCCGCCGCTCGCTCTAAAACACTCTGGAATCCACCCAGGTCACATTACATGCTGACTTTCAGTGCATGTTTGCATTTCTCTGCCTTTATTGTATGCACACACAACAGTCTTGAACTGAAAGTGTTTGTTTTCTTGCCTGCCACTTGACATTTTACTCATTTCCCCTCTAATGTAAATACTCTATCTTCTACAAAGTCGTCCCTGATTCCCTCTGAGATATTTTGTGCCTCAGTTTTTGTGACTTCTTTAGTCCTTCATACTGAACTGCGATATAAAAGTTATTCTATGTTGCCATTAATTTACTTTGTAATATTACCCGCAAACCCTCCACCTCCACTGCAAAACTGTGATTTCTTTACCACGCTGAACCTATTATTACTCATTTTTAGTGGCCCATTCCCTCAGTCCCATGCAAACTGAATAGGCATTTAATAAACACGGGCAATTTCAAGTTCCTTTGTGTGACACCTTTAGTGCTAAGTGTCTAAGACATGGTATTGATAAAGAGTATAATATGTGTTGTTTTAGGAAGATATTCAGTAGCAATATATTCAATAGAATTAAAATGATTTTCTAAGTATGCAATGACTAAAGAAATATGCTTTGTTCATGGATTTTTAAAATAATTGATGGCAACTTAAACATTCCCAATAGTTCTATCCATTCTTACCCAACCTGTTCCCCCCCCACCTGTGAAGAACACCCTGAAATGCTAAACCCTGTGCAAATCTGATGAGGGTTAACTGTAAGAAAGGTAAAAATTATATACTCTCGATTGTAAAACAATGTCTTTTTATAACCCCAGATGAAGATACATCCTTCTGTTAATAGTTCATGTCAGTCATTGTTTATAAATTATTTTCTTCTGCTTATGTATATAATAGGGATATCTTTTCCATTGCTGCCAGGCCGAGGCAGGAATACTAATTTCTGGAGTGGAACCAATTTCTTGAGCCCAGAAGGGCCTGTCTCACCTGGGTTCCTTGGTGCATCCTCTCAGCCTCGACTGCTTTCTCCACCCCTCTTTACCCGTGTCTATCAAGGCGCAGCGGCCATCACTCTATTCTTTCCAAACCTTCTGGCGTCCCCCAATTTTAAAATAAATGCCCATAATCCAAGCCCCAATAATGCGTTCTTAACTCTTTGCTTTCATTCAACAAATATATCGGAGAACTGTCTGTATGTTTGCAACTGAGGGTGCAGGGTCTCTCTTTCCTGCTAGATTTGAGTCTGGTTAGGAATTTTTCTACCCACAATATATTTTGGACAGTATTCATTGTGTTTGTCTCCCTATTAGATTCTGAACTCTATTCTGGGACAGGGGTTCCATATTTATTGCATCCCGAGCATCTAGAGGTTGGGAAAGGGTATGTTCCTTAAATTTCTGACTGAATGAGTACCCACAGAACTTGGCATGTGTTTAATCTCATCCTCCATCCACTGACCAACAAATACTTAGAAAACCCCTCAATTCTCAGAGGTCCGCATAGAGTGGGAAATACGTTCCATGTCTTCTTATAGTGCAGTATTCTACATAAAATCAGAACTCACCCAGTGTTCTTCATTTAACAGAAGGCCTCTATAAATTTCTCTGTGTGCCATGATACATGTGGATGAATGTAATAACTGGGGAGGCTGTTATGCATCACTGTTGTTGACTTCTCGATGTCTCCTATCTTCCGTTTGGGTATTTAATCACAATCCAGTTATCATAACGTCAGCTCCACAAACGTACGGCCTTCCGTTCAGGGTCAGGGCACAAAGATCAACATGAACACCATGGACCAGTGAGCACGCATGTACCCGCGGTCTCCGATAACTTGGTTCATGTTGCCGATACGTTTCCCCAGAACTTATCTCTTGTCCCAGGAAATCGATAATATAAAAGGCAATTCAATCGATATTTGGAAAACTGTGAAGCTGCCTCCCAATAAATCCTTAACAGGCCAGGGTGATGCTATGCTTGTTTTGGAAGCCGGGGGGTGTGCATGCCAGTGGTTGTGAGAGCTCGGATAGCAAGTTGTGAAATTGCTGTGGGGGCAGAGCCTTCTGGAGGGCAGGCAGTCTGCTCTGGGGCCCTGGTTCAGTTACACAGATGTGGGCACCAGATGCTGAACCCTGGAGAGAAGAGGCAATTCAGAGAGAGACTGAAAGCAGACCTACAAAGCAATTCTTCCTGATCTCACAACTGAAAGGTAGAAGTCATTACAAGTACATGCATTTTGATTTGCCAAGGAGTTGAGGAATTATAACCATCTCTAGCTTATCGTGTGTACTTTCTTCTTTCCTGAATAGCACGGTAGAATAATTTTAGTTATTATTACAACCAACGAAAAGAGTTTACGGCTCCTAATCGACCTAAAAATAACTAATATTACATGATCTAAAATAAGCAAAGGATGAATTGTTTTCGCCATTTTGTACATGAAGAAATCTAACCTTAAATAGGGTTCATAGACACTGACCAGACAATATTGCTGGGCAGGCCTAACTCTCATTCTGTAGTCCTTTCATCCCTCCCTACATCCACTTAAAAGGCTGGAAAAGCTCAGTACACACAGCCCCACCCTTTCTGCCCCCAGAGAGAGGTGTCAGGTTTCACTATATTATGATTAACAGTGTGTCCTCTGGAAAGCAAATTCTTGAGTTTAAGTCCTGTCTCTCTCATTCATTGTGCCACTGTGGGCACCGGATGGCTAGTCTACTCCTCAGTTCCTCCAGATAAATAGAGATAACTAGGAGATAACACTATCTACTTCTTTGTGGCTACAGTGAGATAGATATTTAAAGGAGTTCTTATATAAACCATGCTTACGATAATGCCCAACATATACCAAGCACAATACACGTACAAGCTATTATTATGACTTACATTACTGTTATTAATCTTGGCAAAGAAGATAGACTTGAAAATCTGCTGTGGCAGGAAGAAAGCTTTTCCTGTCCTCATAAAATCAGAAGTCATGCGGGCACCACGCTGCCTCCCCAGTGCCAGCAGGGAGTCGGAAATGGATCCCTACAGCCGGGGCAGATGTGAGGACATTATGAACACACAAGCATTGCAGGAGAGCTCAAGAGAAAGTCCTTACTTTGCTGTGGAAACGTATGTTCTCAGTATTTGTGCTAGCCAGACGCCAAGATGCCCCACGCTACTGTCTACTTGCCAGTGTTCCGGCCTAGGTGAGGTTTCCTCCCACCTGTACCAGTGTGGGTCTGTGTGACCCAGGGCGCCCAGCAGATGCGATCCACGCCACGTCTGAGAGCAGGGTATAAAGGACTGCAGGGTCTGCCTGGGATGTCCTCTTGCTGGGCTGCGCCCTCAGACCCCTTACTCTGAGCAAAGCAAGTTACCGTGTCACGCAGATGCTTAGGCGCCCTGTGGAGAGGCTGGCAGGGCAAGGAGCAGGGCTATGGCCAAGAGCCAGGGAAGGACTGAGACCTGCCCAGGACCCCATGAGTGAGCAGGGCAGTCAGTGCTTTGGACTCAGTTAAATCCTGAAGTGACTGCGGCTCCAGCCGACAACTTAACTGCACTCTCCAGGGGCCTCTAGCACAGAACCACTCCCCTCAGCCACTCCCAGATCCTGACCCTCACGAACTGTGTGAGATAATACATGTTGGTTGTTTTAAGCTGCTAACTTCAGGGTTTTACTTTCTGTTTTTTTTTTTTTTTATAGCAATAGCTAAGTAGCAGAGTTCTAGAGTAAAAAGTTCAGACATCAGCCTTCAGTGGTGAGTCACAAGAATGGATCCAATGTCTGCAATTTCCCACAAATGTTTTGTGGAGTCTGAGTAACATTTTGTTCCAAAAATGAGACAGGGACATGTATATAAATACACTTTCATATGTGGTGTATTCCTAAATGTATATGTACGATGGTAGCTCATCACCCTTACATGACAAATGCTCGGATTCACTGTACGAGGGAAGACAAGTCATGTGACTGGACACAGACAGAATGCATGGCTCAGTGAGGCTCCAGCTACGCCACAAAGAGGGTAAGGGCTAGCCCTAGATTCCTTTAATTCCAGAAGATACTAATAAATCTTACCTCGTAGAGTATGGAAACCATAGAGTATGGTTGCATCTGAGTATTTATTGTCTTGCTCATAACTTAAGAATTGAAAAATTCACTTTATTGTTTTATCTCTCAGAGAGATTATATGTATCATATGACCATGTTGTATAATAAAAAACGATAAGCATCTTGACAGTTACCACTGGAACCATCATAGAGGTATTAGGAAAACAGCATAACAAACGGGAAGTATCCAGGGCACGAGTTGGTCATATTCAGAACCCTAAAAAAGTGTCTGTTTCTTTTTTTTAGACAGATTTTGAAAAAAAACTGAATTATAACTTTACAAGATTGCAAAACGACTTTGGCCATGTTTTTAAATTATGTGTGTTATTACTTATAAATTTTAGTGATTATTCATTCTATTGAAAATGTGGTTTAACAATCATGTATTATATATACTATATAGTCATACTATAAAGGCAATTTATTTTCATTCATATATATTGAATGTTAGGGACCCACTCAAAGAAAACATAGTTGTAGTTTAATCTAACAGTGATGAATTACTGAAGTGAATTCATGCAAACAGGGAAATTGAAATTAAATTCATCACACCAAGGAAAACACTTCCTACTCATGTAAATTAGCAGCTTTTCTGCTAAAAGCAATTTGTTTTGGTAAATTATGCAAAAATCCTCAAAGGGCTTAGGTAAGTAATTTATTATACTCTTGGCTGTTTTGTGATGTTGGAAAATAAAATGTATTCACACAATATTAGACGGCATAAGCTGAGAGCTTTAGTGACAATTTGTGTTTATTACAATTTATCTAACTTGACTGCCTTGTCAGAGCAGCCACATTACACGGGACATGAAATTTCTGTGCCCGTGCTCAGAAGCTGCTAGGTTCCAAAAAGGAAAGCTCTCTCTGTAGAGCACTGATTCTTTCCTGAAACATTTTATGCCAAAGGTCAGTAATTTCCATGAAAAATGCTTTGAATTCTCTAGTTCTGAGAGAGAAAATCACCTTCATAACCCAGCATGAGAACACAGTTTATTGTGAAGTCGTCGAGAATGTGTTTGTTTAGCAGAAGATTTTCCGTTGCAGTATCACCAAATCCAATGAGTGCCTGTGGTCACAGGAAACAGACAATGAATCTCAGAAGAGGGGCAGACACGCTTGGTATCTCCAGTAATTTATCTCCCACCCTGCATGCCATTGTGTAGGTAATGCGACCACGGTAATTCGCCTGTCTGTGCGAACTCCCCCCCACCGTATGATATCACTTTCAGAAGCATCGTTTCTTCCCCACACTGCTGAAACAGCCACCTAATGATCCTGCCCCTCTCGCCTTATTATCCCCAATCCCCTCCCCACAGGGCAGGCAAACACGATCTCACCAGGCGTGAAATGCTTGGCCTCCACTTCAGGGGGCCATTTAATGGTTTCTGCGACCACAGTATGAATATCACACCTAGAGAATGCAATACTTACAGATTATCAGATGTATAAAATATTGTCTCACGCCTGTGGTGTTGGGACATTAAGCTCCTTGTCCAGTCTTAATCTTTCCTCTGGGCCCTTCATTCCTGCCAAGTCAAATTCCTTGCCTGTCTTCAAAGATGCCATTAAGTTTTTCAAAATGCATCGTCAGTCCTACTCCATTCGTTGAAACGCGCCCTTCCCTTTGCACACTGCCTCTCTTATTAGATCACTGAAATT
>PVKM010027585.1:0-18717 GCA_004027735.1 Carollia perspicillata
CAGATAAAGTGCTTCTCAGATAAGGTCAAGTTCAAGGAGTTCTTCATCACCAAGCCCTTATTAATATGAAATGTTAAAGGGACTTATCTAAGAAAAAGAAGATAAAAAAATATGAACAGTGAAGGGACAGCAAACTCGCAGGTATTAACATCCACACCTAAAACAAAAGCAGACTAAGTGGACACCTAAAACAGGAGCAGAGCCACAGAAATGGAGATCACGTGGAAGGTTAGCAATAGGGGAGTGGGAGGAGGAGGGGGAAGGGAAGGTACAGAGATGGTGGAGAGAAAATAGGGTGAGGGCAAGAGTAGTGTGGGAAATGTAGAAGCTAAAGAACTTATGACACATGGACATGAAATAAAGCAGGGAACTGTGGGTGGGAGGGGGTGTGCAGTTTGGGAGGAATGAAGGGGAGGAAATGGGACAACTGTAAAGGCATAATCAATAAAATGTATTAAAAAAAGAAAATGATGAAGCAGCATTAATGTCAGACAAAATGTATATAATTCAGTGAAATTCAGTAATTAACAGACATTTCACACTGTTGAAAAGAAGGAAATCTACCAAGAGATTATTAACCATGATTTTATGGCCCTAACAACATAATCTTGAAATATTGTGTTGCTAAACAATCTAAAAAGTCCATTTAGTTTTTTTTCCATAAAATAAAAACAGTTCACTTATTTAAAAAATTGTTGTTCAAGTACAGTTGTCTCCATTTTCACCACACCACACCCCTGCCCCACCCATCCCCACCTCCCACCCTCAAACCCACTCCTTTTGGCTTTGTCCATGTGTCCTTCATACATGTTCTTTGATGTTACCCCATTGTCCCCTATTATCCTCCTCCCTCCCCATTTGTTACTGTCAGATTGTTTCTTTATTTCAATGTCTCTGATTGTATTTACTTGTTTGTTTGTTTTAGTGATTAGGTTTCACTTATAGGTGAGATCATATGGTATTTCTCATTTACCACCTGGCTTGTTTCACTTAGAATAATGCTTTCCAATTAAAAGACACTTTTCATTTTCACCAATAACCTTATTGATTTGGATATTTTGAGTATGTTGGCTATCTCCCACTATTGGCTTCTAGTGGGTAGAAGGAAGTGGTGCTGCTAAACATCTTCTAATGCATAAGACAGCCCCACAGCAAATAATTATTTGGCCAAAATACCAATATTACTGAGAAACTATGCAAACCATTTTTCAAATGTTCGATCAGTCACAACACCTTCTCCATACACTGCACACATCTTGTGTTTCAGTCATGTTTTTTACCTTTCTTGAAATAACAAAGCAAAAAACACTAAAAATGTTGTGTATCTTTCATCTTCAGTATTAAAATTGCTGCACAAAAATTCACCAATTTTAATTAAAAAAAACACACACGCTGATGTGACAGCTATCACAATACAATCCAACAAAATTGTTTGCAATGAAGTTAATCACAGCTAAGCACTAGTAGAGCTATGATACGAAAAAACCTAAATGAACTTTTTGGCCAACCCAGCATATAAAACAAAAAGCAATGGGATTATAATGAGAAATTATAATCCCTGGTAATAATGGAAGACTTTTTTAAAACACCTTTGTCATAAATTATCTCACCTGTAAGTGGAACCTAATCAACAAAACAAGCAAGCAGAATATAACCAGAGACACTGAAATAAAGAACAAACTGACAGTAACCAGAAGGGGAGGAGGGGCTAAGGGGGAAAAAAGGGAAAGGGTCATAAAGAAACATGTATAAAGGACACATAGACAAAACCAAAGGTGGGTAGGATCAAGAGTGGGAGGTAGGGATTGGTGGTATGGAGGGGATTGGTGTGTCGGGGGGAATGGAGACAACTTTACTTAATAATAAAGAAAGAAATGGTTAAGCAAAATAGGTTGTTTAAAAGTATATGGATATGAACAATTTAGATGTAAATGAGATGGAAGGGAGAAAATCTTTAGTTTCCAAGTGTTAGTGACAAAAAATGCATTTTTATTTAGTCCAAAAGTGATTTTCTCAAGTTTCTAAGGTAGAAAAAATTAAAAGTTCATGCATATTTAACAGGGAGTTTCTTAGGTTACTTCCAAAAGAATAGAAATTCCACAAATGCAAAGGCACAGAAAAAAAATTACACCTTTTGATGGCTACCAGAAGACTTTTCTTTGGCCTGCAATATAACTTTGATGACAATATCTAAATCTGAAAGTGTCAATTTCTATTACAGTACCAATCCATGGTCTGACAATAATGAGTTTTTCTGCTGATATTTAAAATGTTAAATACATATATATCATAAATTTATAATGTATAACTATCATTACATAATATATTTACTAATGTACTATTACTGTAATATAATTTATAATAACATAATCTCATAAGAGTGGTACCATTGGGAAGATAAGACTAAATACACCAAATACTGTTATCTGCCTAGAATGTCTCTCATTCTATGTCTTCCAGGACTGAGTTACTATACTTCAAATAACCATTTGGAGCTTACATGTTTGAAGTTTTAGGTGTATATATGACTTAACAACATGTCATAACTAACACATTCAGATGGATATTGTACTTCAGAGTTACACTTGGGAAGGTGTTCACTTATACCCATGACACTAACTTTACTAAAGATACCATATTTCAGTTTTAAGTATTACGGTTTTTCATATTTTAATGTCTCTGAAATTGAAATGAGTCTTAACAGTTGATAGAGTTTTACAATCCCTTTTGACCAGGTGACAGTTAGGACATGCTAGTTGTTCCTGCATATATAATCAAAACTTGCACAATGAGTGGCTTGGGTGAAAATCCCTCAGACAAGAGAGGATTACCTTTAACTCCTAGAAACCAATGATTGTGAGGAGAGAATGGAGATTTATGAATCACATTTAATTATCGATTATGCTGAAATGGGAGACAAAAGGAAGCTAGTCTACACATTTGTATAGCTGACTCGAAAGATAGTAAAAATAGTTTTTAGTTCTCTTGTGACTGAAGAAACACTGAAGCAACAATGCTCTTTGAGAAGAAAGATGTCAAGGAATTTGAGTTGAAAATTGGATTTGAAATATTTTTCTTAGTGTGTGCATATTTGATTGAAATCTACATTGAAAAGAGCTCTTTCAAAGAGTATAAAAATAATTAATAGGGAGGAATTGTGAGAGGTTGTTGTGTTTTCCTTTCTTGTGCAAAATATCAGGGCTCTTAAATTGAAGAAATGTTTTTTGAAACTGATTTCTCAGAAGTGACTTTCAGAGCTATTGTGTAAAAACTGATCTTTAGTCACATCCCATTGTATAAATCTTGATAGGGATAGAATTATAAATACACAATGATTTTTCCATTGACATATAAAAGGTATTCCATCATCTTTTAATATTTATTGTTGCTAATTAAGAGCCTGATGTCATTCTTGTTATTACTCCTTATTAGGTAAATCTGTTTTTTTCTCACTGGTAATATTCAGATTTTTTCTCTATACTTAATATTCTAGGGTTTCAATGCATTGTATACTAAGGTCTGCCCAGAAAAAGTCCAACCATTGTTAATATAATGAGAATAGTTAGCCAGACATCAATGTAACCTGGCATCCAAGGAGAGTGGACTTGAATGCACATGCGTGAAGACTGATGACTTCACTGTACTAGTCATTGGGGGTGGTAGATGCCATTGAGTGAGCATGTGTGCTCTGTGGCTGTTGCATTAAAAAATGACTGAGTGAGTAGAGCAACAAATCCACATCAAATTTTGCATTAAACTTGAACATTCCTCGGCAGAAACTATTGGAAAGATTTGGAGGGCTGCAGATATGGGCAACTGGTGATTGGCAGCTTCACCAGGACAATGTACCTGCTCATGCATCACATCTCTTGCAGTTTTTTTGAGAAACATCAAATCACCCAGGTGACTCGGACCTGCTACAGCGCAGATTTGGCACCCTGCAACTTCTGGCTTTTCCCCAAATTAAAATCACCTTTGATTATAGTGGCCTTGTAATATAGTTTGATATCAATATTGTGATCCCTCCTACTTTGTTCTTCTTTTTTCAAAATTGCTGTGGCTATTTTGGGTCGCCTATGATGTCTTTCTCTAGATATATCTTTAACTATGATCATTATTAGGACCTTGAATATACATTCATTCCTCCTGCATCTCAGAATTTTTAAGAGAGCACCCTTTTAATGCCTTTCTATGCAAATCTAGTTAGACCTCCTCCATGTCTTTCACTGGTACTTGATAGTCCAATAAAAGGTAGCGTATTCTTTGTAGAATTCTCCCCTATTCTTTTAGCTATCTAATAATTTGTAACTGTAATATCTGGCTATCTTTTTTTTCTGTACTGAAATGAAATAATGTGGGATTTTGGCCAAGATGGAGGCATAGGTACATACACTATGCGTCCTCACACAACCAAAAGAACAACACGCTTAAAAACAAACAAAAAAAATAACAAGAACTGCCTGAAAATCAAACTGTATGGAAGTCCAACAACCAAGGAGTTAAAGAAGAAACATTCACCCAGACTGGTAGGAGGGGCAGAGATAGGCAGCTGGGGCAGAGAAGACTCATGGCAAGGTGGTAGCTGGAGGACGGGGTGGGTGAGGCACCAGCCGATGGAGTGGGAGTCCCACATTTGCACATGGATAAACTGGGAGGAACAACAGGGGAGAGAGACAGACCAAGCGACCCAGGATTCTAGTGCAAGGGGGAAAAGCCTCAAAACCTCTGACTCAAAAAAAACCTGTGGGGGTTGAGGTGGCAAGAGAAACTCCCAGACTCACAGGAGAATTCATTGTAAAGACCTACAAGGTCCTAGAGTGTACACAAACCCACCCAATAAGACAATAAGACAATAGTAAAATAGTAATGCAATAATAAGTCAGTTATATGGCATGGGTAGGGAATGGTAAAATAGTGTGGCTAGTAGACACATCTGACATGCATGCATTATAAGCTTCCACATAATTAGGATTCAGAAAAAAAAAGAAAATAAAGGAAAAACAAATAGGATTCAGTAAAATACATTTATCCTCTATTGAACATTGACCAGAAGACATTTAGAATCTTGCTACAGCAAAATGTAGTCATAAAGAGTTCTGGTTTATAAGATATATAAACTTGGTTTCATTGTAGATGCCTCTGTAAGCATCATCTTCATTTACATTTTCTAGTTACTAGTAAAGCTGATTTTTCAAATTAGTTATTAATTGTGTGTGTGTGTGTGTGTGTGTGTGTGTGTGTGTAGGGGAGAGAGAGAATGCTCTGTCTTGTGCTGTTTTCTAATATGCTGCTCATGCCTTTCTCACTGACATAAGTATTTTTCCCAATTTGTTTGCTTTTTATTTTTTGTAAGAGTTTAATAGGTATTAAAATATTTTAATTTTTAAATTAAGCATTTTATTTTACGCAATTGTAGGCAGATATTCACTTGTAAGAAATAATACAGAGAGATCCCACAGGCCCTTGCTAATTTTCTGCTAGTGGTAACATCTTGCATAACTGTAATGCAGTAATCTCACCCAGGATATTGATATTGACAGTAAAAATATAGAATAGTTCTGCTACCACAAAGGTTCCCCATTTTGCTCTTTCATAGCAACACCCACTTCTGTTTGCTCCCACCCCCATTTAAATTTTGCAGCCATAGCTCTGACTGGTGTGGCTCAGTGGGTTGGGAATTGTCCCACAAAGTAAAAAGTTGCTTGGTTGAATTCCTGTTCAGGGTACATGCATGGGTTGTAGGCTGGGTCCCCTGTTGTGGCATGGGTGGGAGGCAGCTCATCAATGTTTCTCTCACACATCAATGGTTTTCTCCCTCTCTTCCTCCCTCCCTTCCCCTCTCTCTAAAAATAAATAAATAAAATCTTTTAAAAATAGAGAGTTCTGGCCAACATGGAGGCATTGATAGAAATCCTTCACTTCCTCATACAACCAAAAGGAGTATAACAACCAATCTAAAAACAGTAAACAACCAGAAGTACCAGAAAATCAACCTGCATGGAACTCCAACAATGAAGGAATTAAGGAAACATTCAAACAGACTGGTAGGAAGGAGATGGACAGCCAGGTGTGAGGAGGAGACCCTCAGCAAGGAGGGAGGAGAACTATGGCAAGGAGGTGGACATCAGGAACAGGGCTGGCTGAACAGGAAACTAAGACTCAAAGCTAGCAGTAAACTAGAGTGGGGGTTGCCACAGTGGGAGAAACTCCCAGTCTCACATGAGAGTTTGTTGGAAAGTGGGCTACAGTGGAACAAGTGAGCTGCATTGTTCCCTCTCTAACCCCTCCCCCACAGACAGTGCCACAACCCAGCAAAAGAGGGCTGACTGCCCTGCCCTGGTGAATACCTAAGGCCCACTCACTTACAACTTAACAGGTGTGCCAAGACAAAGAAATATGGCCCAAATGAAAGAACAGATCAAAGCTCCAGAGAAAGAGCTAAGTGATGAGATAGCCAACCTATATGATGAAGTGTTCAAAACTCTGGTAATCAAAATGCTCACAGAACTGATTAAACTTGGTTGCAAAATGAAGGAACAAATGGAGGCTACCCAAAGTGAAATAAAGCAAAATATTCAGGAAACCAACAGCGACAGAAAGGAAACTGGGACTCACATCAACAATTTGGAACAAAAAGAAGAAATAAACATCCAACTGGAACAGAATGAAGAAACAAGAATTCAAAAAAAAAAAAAAATGAGGAGACGCATAGGAACCTCTGGGACAGCTTTAAACATTCCAATATCTGAATCATAGGGATACCAGAAGGAGAAGAACAAGAGCAAGAAGTTGAAAACTTATTTGAACAAATAATGAAAGAAATCCTCCCCAATCTGGTGAAGGAAATAGAGTTCCAGGAATCCCAGTAAGCCCAGAGAGTCCCAAAGAAACTGGACCCAAAGAGAAACACACCAGGCACATCATCATTAAATTACCCAAGATTAAAGCTACAGAGAGAATCTTAAAACACAGCAAGAGGGAAGGACAGAGATACCTACAAAGGAGTGCCCATATGGCTATCAGCTTATTTCTCAAAAGAAACCTTACAGGCAAGAAGGGGCTGGAAAGAAGTATTTGAAGTCATGAAAGGCAAAGACTACATCCAAGATTACTCTATCCAGCAAAGGTATCACTTAGAATGGAAAAGCAGATGAAGTGCTTCCCAGATAAGGTCAAGTTAAAGGAGTTTATCCTCACCAAGCCCTTATGATATGAAATGTTAAAGGGACTTATCTAAGAAATAGAAGAAGATCAAAAACTATAAACAGTAGAATGACCAAAAATTCACAACTATGAACAACTGAACCTAAAAAAAAAAGAAAGAAATGAAAACAAAAACTAAGCGAAGAACTAGAACAGGAAGAGAATAAAAAATGGACACCACATGGAGGGTTTTCAGTGGGGAAGGGGAGGGGATGTATAGGGAGCAAAGGTACAGGGAATAAAAAGCATAATTTGTTGGCATAAAATAGATGGGGAGAGGTTAAGAATGGTATAGAAAACAGAGAAATCAAAGAACTTATATGTACATGAATGAGGGTGGTGGGGAATGCAGGAGGGTTGGGAATGCAGGGAAGAGGGGGTAATGCATGGGGGAAATATTGGGAAAACTGTAATAGCATAATCAATAAAATACTTTAAAAATGAAGAAAAATATGTTTAAAATAAACATGGCAATCATTAATCTGTTTTCCATTAATATGCTTTTGTTATTTTTAAAATGTTATATAAATGGCATGATATAGTATGTAATCTTTTTGGAATTTTTTTCCTGCTTCACATAATTTAAAGATTGATCCAGATTGTTTTGTTTATTGATTTTTTAACTGTTTTATAGTCTTATTCCATGGCATGGATATATACAGCTTGTTTTAAGAATTTGTCCATAGATGGACATTGTTTCCACTTTTGTGGTATTATGAATGAAACTGCTGCAAACATTTGTGTACATAAGTCTTCATTTCTCTGGAATAAATACTCAGGAGTGCAATTGTGGAGTCATATGCTAGTTGCATATTCAGTCTTATAAGAAACTGCCAAGTTGTTTTCAAAAGTGGTTGTACCATTTTACATACTCAGAAAGTATGTATGATCCAATTTCTCTGTATCTTCACTAGCATTTTGTATTAGAAATATTTTTCATTTTAGCCATTCTTGTAAATAGTGATAGCATATTGTAAGTTTTATTTATATTCCCTTAAGTTCTAATGATAATATGGCATTTTTCCTGTGCCTATTCATCATCTACATATCCTGTTTGTGAATGTCTTTTTTAGCCAGAAAAAAAATCTAAATATAGCAATGTATATATGGGTCCTTTTTACAGAGGGATTTGTGAAATATTTTTACAAAAAAACAGAACTATTGTTCAATTGCAAGATTTTCCCTATCGTTAAATTTACTCCTAAGTATTTCTTCCTTTTAAAAAAGTGATTGTAAATGGTACTGTATTTTTAATTTCAGTGTTCACTTGTGTGTTGCTAGTATATAGAAATATAATTGATTTTATATGCTTATCTTGTATCCTGTGACTTTGTTGAACACATTTATTATAGGAGGTTGTATGGGGACTTTTTTTTTTAATTTTAGAGAGAGAGAGGGGAAGGGAGATAGAGAGGAAAAAATATCAATTTATTGTTTCACTTATTTATGCATTCATTGGTTGATTCTTGTATGTGTCCTAACTAGGGATTGAGCCCACAACCTTGGCATATTGGGACAACACTCTAACCAACTCAGCTACTGGGCCAGGACTTTGGAGATTTCTTAGGACTCTCTACATAAATTGTTGTCACCTGCAAATACGACAGTTTTATTTCCTTCTTTCCAATCTAGATGTCTTATTTTTTCCCCAATACTATGTTGGACAAGAGTGATGAGAGCAAGCCAAGAGTCCTTGTTTGTTCCCAGTCTTTAGTTTCTTACTGTTAAGTGTGGTGTTTGTTGTAGTTTCTTTTAGATGCTCTTCATTAAGTTGAGTATGTTCACCCCTGTTCCTGTTTTTCTGAGATTTTTTTTTACCACGACTGGGAGTTGAATTTTGTGAAATGTTTTTTCTTCATTAGTTGATATGATTATGTGCATCACATCTATTGATTTCTAAAATATTATACTTACCTTGCATCCCTAGAATAAATTTTACTTGGTCATGGTATCTAAACCTTTTTATAAAATGCTGAATTTTATTCACTTATATTTTGTTAAGGATTCTTGCATTCATATTTAAGAAGGAAAATGCTGTGAAGTTTTCTTTTTTATATTGTCTTCATCTAGTTTTGGTTAGGATATAATACTGGCTTCATAAAATAAGTTGGGAAGTGTTTGTCCTCTTTTATTCTCTAAAATTAATTCTTTAAACATTTGGTAGAATTCTTCAGTGAAAGCATCTGAAGTTGGAGATTTGTTTTTTTAGGAGTATTTATATTACACATTAAAATTCCTTAATAGATCTCAAATTATCTATGTCATATTAATGAATTATGGTAGTTTGTGTTTTTTTGAGGAGTCTGTCAATTTCTTCTTCATTACTAAATTGCGAGCATAGTACACTTTTGATGTCTGCTTGCTATGTTGTGATATCCTGTTTCATTCCTGTTACTGGTTGGTAATTTGTATCTTCTCTCTTTTTTTCTCACTAAGGGTTTGTTTATTTTATTGATCTTTTCCAGAAATCAACTAACTCTTTGTCTCATTGATTATTTTTCTATTGTTTTTGTTTTCCATTTCATTGATTTCTGCTTCTTATTATTTTCATTCTTTTGCTTGCTCCAGGTTTATTTTCCTCTATGACTAGGTTCTTCAGGTGGGAGCTTAGATTATTAATTGGAGACTTCTTTTGTATATACTTTTTATTAAGATATAATTAACATTTTACTTTCATGTGTAAATTACAGTGCTTTATTATTTGTATATATTGCAAAATTATCACTCAAATTCTAATGATCACACAAATTCATCACCACCCATAGTTATAAGTGTTCCTCTTATGATGAGAACTTTTAAGAGATTTACTTTTTTAGAAACATTCAAATATACGATCCAGTATTGTTAACAGTAGTCACCATGCTGTATATCTATCTTTTTTTCTAGTGTGTACATTCACTGGTATGAAATTTCTCTGTTAGTATAACTTTAACTGTATGCCACCAATTTTGATGTGATATATGTTTATTTTCTTTTTTTACATTTAAGTAATTTTATTTTATTTTTTATTTTATTTTTCCATTACCATTTACTCCCCTTATACTCCCTTACCCTCTGCAATCACCACACTGTTGTCCATGTCCATGAGTGTTTTCTCCTTTTTGCCCAGTCTCTCCACCCCCTACTCTCCCCCCACACATACATATTAGCTGTCATCCTGCTCTCCATGAGTCTGTTTCAATTTTGCTTGTTAGTTCAGATTGTTCACTACAATCCCCTTATGAGTGAAATCATATGGTACTTGTCTTTCTCTGACTGGATTATTTCTCTTAGCATAATGCTCTCCAGATCCATCCATACTGTTGCAAAAGGTAATGTTTTCTTCTTTTTTATGACCCTGTAATATGCTATTGTACAAATGCCCCATAGCTGTTTTATCCACTATCTTTTGATGGAAACTTGGGCTGTGTCCATATCTTGGTTCTTGTAATATTACTGCAGTGAACATTGGGTGCTTATGTTCATTCAAATTAGTGTTTGGATATATTCCTAGAAGTAGGATTGCTGGGTCAAAAGGCAGATCCATTTTTATTGTTTTGAGTTATCTCCATACTGCTTTCCACAGTGGCTGTACCAGTCTGCATTCCCACTAATAGTGCAAAAGGATTTCCCTTTCTCCACCTCCTTGCCAGTACTTGTTGTTTGTTGATTTATTGATGATAGCCATTCTGACAGGTGTGAAAAGATATCTCATCGTGGTTTTAATTTACATTTCTCTAGTGAGTAGTGACCTTGAGCATCTTTTCATACATCTGTTGGCCATCTGTATGTCCTCTTTGGAGAGGTGTCTATTCGGTTCCTTTGTCCATTTTTTAACTGGATTGTTTGATTTGGTGTTAATTTTTGTAAAGTTTTTATATATTTTTTATATTAACCCCTTATCAGATGTACCAGAAAATATGTTCTCCCATTATGTGGATTGTCTTTTTATTTAGTTGATATTTCCCTCTGTTCTGCAAAAAGATTTTAGTCTGATGTAGTCCCATTTTTGGTTTTTGTATTGTTTTCATGCCTGGGGAGATATATCAGATAAAATATTGCTATGAACAATGTCTGAGATTTTACTGCCTATGTTTTCTTCTATGATTTTTATGGTTTCAAGTTTAACATTTAAGTCTTTAATATATTTTGAATTCATTTTTGTGTGTGGTATATAAGAAGATGGTCTGTTGGGAACCACCCTGCCTGGTTTCAGAAGCTGTAACCCCTCCCCCCACCCTGCCATGGCTAAGGCTGAGTGAGCGACCTTCAGACCATAAGCCACTAAGGAAACAAAACTTATCTTTCTGGCAGGAGCGCCACTTCTGCTTCTTTTACTTCATCCATAACTGGCCCCCAATGCTTGATCAGTTAGCCAATGATGAGTAAGAGGCTCAAAGGGGGGATATCCTAAGACAGGCACAATCACAGGGAGGCCGCAAGGAAGGATATGGGGGACTACAGCAAAAGGGGGTGATAGACCCCCACCCCTTGGCTTTGACAGAGCCTGAGTCCTCATTCTGTCTGCAAGAAGTCTCCTAATCTCTTGGCTGCCTTACTTCCCCTGCCTAACTTAAGCCTGAAACAATGACAGAAGGTGGTGCAGCCCTGTGCTAGAAAAGGCGGGTTTCCTGGGTGATCAGGCCTAAGAAAGAATATATAAAATCCTGTGAAACATGCTTTGCTAAGAATGCTCTCAATTAAATGATAAGGGTCCAAGCAGGAAATGAGTTTGTTTCCCAAAGTTTTGCAGCCCTTTAGCTAACAGACCCTGATGCAGAATAGAGCCTTGTAGTTCTTTGTATGCTATGTATTGTTTGATCCTTACTGCCTGACAATGATTAATGAACTTTACCTGTATTCCAGTGCAAATTGAAACCCAACAAAAACCTGTCAAGGCAAGGGTCCTGGCGCTTTCCTCTTGAGAGAGTGACTAGGCTGTCCCTTTTCCTCCACAGGACTCAGTAGTCCATGTGAATGTATCTTATCTCATCCATAATGCTGCAGACACTGGGGGCTGGTGTCTGTGTCACTCTAGGAGCTATGTTACAACATAAAGATGCTCCTATAACTCTTATCACTTTGGAAATTACAAGGGTTTTAGGATCTGTGTCCAGGAAAGGAAACAAATACCAAATATACATTTCCTATTATATCCCAGCATGGGACAGTCCTGCACAACTAAGAATTATTTGGCTCAAAATGTCAGTAGTGTCATGTTGAAAAACCCTGCTCTATTCCTGTGATTAGGGAAATGAGACTGTCTCTTGAACACTTGCTTATTTAAGTGCAAGATTCCTTTAACTTAAAAACAAATCATATTAAATGGTATTTGCTTCCCTGTTTACTTCTGTTATTTAAGGTCAGGCCCCTGAAATTATGTCAGAACTTGAGAATTTAAAAATACAGGTATAAATTAAATGAAGATTTAATTAGCACTAGTGAAGAAGTTTCAGCAATATGGTCAGAGTCAAAATAAATAAAACAAAAATCTATAGTTTTCCCATGTTTAAACAGTACTAATTGGGAAATATAATGGAGAAAGGTCCCATTAACAATTTCAACTGGACGTATAAGATGCCTAGGAATGAACTTTAAAAATGCACATGAAGAGGAGGAAGATGGCGGTGAGGTAGAAGAGAGCAGATTCTACCCCCCCCCACACACACACGGGAGAAAAACCTACAGAGGAACAGAGCAAACAGCCAACAGTACCTCAGTATATATGAAAATAAGAGACCAAAAATTATAGCAGACATTGAAAAACCAGATGGTAAGGAGAGTGCTTCAGGACAATAAGGTACCAGGGACCAGCACGGGGAACAGGGCGGCTACAACCCCAGGCCTGGTGCCTGATGAGTCTGCCACAGGGTCCTTGGGAGAGAGCCAGGTCAACTGTTCCCTCCCCAGCCAAACAAGGTTTGAGCAGCACTGAGAGAGACCTGGCTGCTTGAAGTCGCAGAGAGAGCAATAAGGACTAAGTGGCAAACACACAAGGGCTGTGAGCACTGACAGAGTCTGTGGACGCTGGTTGGGGAGAGTTGAGAATCGCACAGTGATGGGCCCTGACCCCGATAGTCACCAGTCTGGCTGGAGAATTGGGCCGTGCCAGAGGCCAGGTGGCTGGACGGTATAGCAGGCTTGAGTAGGAGTAATTTCTCAAAAAGAAAAAGTGAAAAGAGAGACACTGTTTGGGGAATTCTCCTGCAACAGCTGTTCTGGCTACCTCCCCATCCAGCTGGGCAGCGATCTCGAGGTTGAGTGGAAGGCCTTGCACATCCACATAGCACTGGGAAGGGTGTGCTCCGAAACCCATGGGACCAAGGCGGCCTGCTCAAGAGTGTGCCTGTCCACACCCCAGCCCACAGCGGTAACCTCGGGGAAAGAGCACTCTGAGGAGGACCTGGATCCCACACCCAAGGTGCTGGGGAGAGGCATCAATCTAGCTCTGGGGAGAGTGCACAAAGCTGACTGAGTGCAGATCTGGAAGGGAGAAAAGCCATACCAATCAACCCTCACCCTGCTCCAGAAAACAAGACCAGAAAAAACGGTTTGGCAAGTTGGAACCAACAAGAGGCTCTTTTTTTTCCCCCTTTTTAAAAAAGTATTTTTGTATTTTTTAATTTTTATTAATTTTTTATCTTTAAATTCCTTTTTCCTCTCTTTGTTTCTTTCTTATTTTATCCCTTCTTTCTTGCTTTCCTGTTTTATCTGTTCTTCCTTCCTTCTTCTGCCTTTGATTTTTCTTAAATACCCACAAGTCATACAAAAAAACTTGGAACTGTGAAATGACCAAAGTTGGACCCAAAGAGTGGGCATCCCAACAGCTGAGACAGAGAGACAAATTTCACTTTGCTATTACAGAGAACTTGCAAGTTGTTACGTATTTGTATTATCATTTTTTTCATTATTCTTACATCTTTTATTTTAATAGTATTTTTGTATTCCTCTTTCTGTATTGTCTTCTTTCCTCGGTTGATTATATTGTATCATTTAACAGGTATCCCCTGTTCTCTCTTTCATAGTGTATTGCTAATTTACTGTCTTTCACTTGTGTTCTATTAGCACACTACTCAAGCTCCTATACTCCCTATTCTTGTCATCCAGATCACATTGATTCTGTCATATGATTGTTGCTCTAATATTATTGTAAATAATAGCTGTTCCATACAATTGTAAATACTACAACACCCCTCCCAGATCTTAGCCCACTTCATGGTTTCCTGAACTCTATTACTGTAGTGGTTAACACTACTCACCCACACACTACACCTATTTACTAACCTTTACACTCACCTTACCTCAGAATCTGACCTTCCACAAGCTCACTGACTTCTAGAGCAAACTCACAACCCTTCTCTCCCCAACAAGAGTCTTATATTGTGTCCATCCCTTCTAAAAAGTGGCCAGTTGGGTGGAATATCACAGTTAACCCTGTCCATAGCCAAATGATTTCCTATCTCTTCTCTACTGACACTTACTATAAATATCATAGAATACTCTCTTGCTGTCTTAAACCATTTTGCCTTCTGCTCCAACTGATCACAAAAAAGAGTAGGTGGAAGCTGTGAACACCAGGATACCCGCTGCAAGAGGAAACCCAACAACAAAAGAACCACCAACACATAACAACAGAAGAAGGTGAAGGAGGGAGTGGAAACCACACTAACCTCAAGCCAGGACCTATCTGGAAATACAACTAAATAGTGGAGAAATTACCCAGAACAAACAATTGAACAAGAGCAAGAGAGAATCCTCAAAACCTTGTACATATGGAAGAACCAGCTTCAAAGAAACCTACCCTCACCAGCACAACCAAATACAAGAGATGGTGGAGAGAGTGACCCTCAGATAACCAGCTGGTGGGAAAGACCCTCCAAAGAAAGACCCAACAACAATCAAAACCAAAGACATACACAGAACCAACATAAATGACAGGCAAAGATGGGTGAGATCAGGAGATCAAGGAAACTGCACCACTGAATCTCACAGGTATTCTACCACAGAAGTTCACACCATAAACCCAGGAAGCCAGAACAGATGAATTTAAGAAGCTGGGGCTAACAATAAGAGTCTCACGAACAATGGGAAGACAAAGAAACAATCCCTAAATGAAAGGAAATGAGGAGACCTCAGGAAGAATGCTAAATAAAGTAGAGGCAACTCAACTATCAGATATTGAGTTCAAAGCAATGGTTGTCAGGAGGCTCAATGAGGTCACAGTGAATTACCAGAAACTATAGGGAAACTACAATGAACTCACTGCAAAGTATATCAACATGAAAAAGGATATAGAAACTATCAATAAGGGCCAAGACTAAATGAAGAATATAATTTCTGAAGTGAAGAACACAGTAGAAGAAATTAAAAGCAGGGTGATGAAGCAAAAGATCGAATCAGTGAGCTGCAGGAAAAAAGTAGAAAAAACACCCAGAAAGAGCAAGAAAAGGAAAAGAGGCTCAGAAAGAATGAAGAAGGATTAAGAGAAATGCAGGACAATATGAAAAGTAATAATATCCATACAATAGGGATACCAGAAGGAGAAGAAGAAGAGCAAGGGATAGAAAACCTGTTTGAAAAAGTAATGATGGAAAACTTCCCTGATTTGATGGGAGAAAAAGTCACACAAATCCAGGAAACACAGAGAGTCCCAATCAAGAGAAAAACCCAAAGAGGCCCACTTCAAGACACATCATAATTAAAATGCTAAAATTCCAAGACAGAGAGAGAATCCTAAAGGCAGCAAGGGAGAAGAAGGAAGTAACATACAGGGGAGCTCCGGTAATGTTAGCAGCTGACTTCTTAATGGAAATGCTCAAGGCAGAGGAGAATGGCATAAAATATTCTAAGTAATGAGAACCAGAGGCCTGTAACCAAGGCTACTTTATCCAGCAAGGCTATCAAACAAGATAGAAGGCTAAATAAGGAGCTTCCAGACAAAAGAATTCTAAAAGAATACACCTTCACCAAACCAGCTCTGCAAGAGATTCTAAAGAGAATGCTTTAAGGAAAGGAAGGAAAAGAGAGAGAGAAAGGAACAAAGGACAAAAATGGCAATGAATAAGTACCTATTAATAATAACCTTAAACGTAAATGGATTAAATGCTCTAGTCAAAAGACATAGAATAGCTGCATGGATAAGAAAGCATGATGCACACATATGCTGCCTACAAGAGACCCACCTCAGGACAAAAGACCTATACAGACTGAAATTGAAGAGGTGGAAAAAATTATTTCCAAGGAAATGGACAGGATAAAAAGCTGGGGTAGGAATACTTATATCAGGCAAAATAGACTTCAAAAACAGGGCCATAAAGAGAGACCCAGAAGGTAACTTCATAATACTCAAGGGAAGAGTCCAGCAAGAAGACAAACATTGTAAATATATATGCACCCAATGCAGGAGCACCCGAATGCATAAGGAAAATCTTAGAGGACTTCAAGAAAGATACTGACAGCAACACAATTATACTAGGGTATTTTAACACCCTACTTTCAAAATGGACAGATCTTCCAAACAAAATATCAACAAAGATATTGTGGCATTGAACAATGCCCTAGATCAAATGGACTTAAGTGATATATATATAGAGCCTTTCATTACAAAGAAGCTAAATACACATTCTTTTCAAATGCACATGGAACATTTTCAAAGATAGAGCACATGATAGGACACAAAACAAGCCTCAACAAATTCAAGAAACTTGAAATCATATCAAGCATTTTCTCCGACCACAAGGCACTGAATGTAGAAACCAACCCCATGGAAAAATAACCCCAAACACTCAAAATTATAGAGATTGAATAGCATGCTATTAAACAATGAATGGGTCAAGAATGAAATCACGGAAAAATCAAAAGTTTCTGGAAACAAAGGAAAATGAACTCACAACAAGTCAACACTTATGGGCCACAGCAAAGGCTTTCCTGAGAGGGGAGTTCATAGTGATATAGGCCTACCAAAAAAAGATAAAAATATTTCAAACAAATGACCTAACAGTACACCTACAAAAACTGGAGGAACAACCACAAAGACAGCCCAGAGAAAGTACAAGGAAAGAAATAGGGAAGATCAGAGCAGAATTAAATGACATGGAGACTAAACACAAATCTAAGGATCAATGAATCCAGGAGCTGGTTATTTTGAAAAGATAAACAAAATCTACAAGCATTTAAGCAGGCTCATCAAGAAAAAAAAAGAGAAAGGACCCAAATAAACACAATCAGAAATGAAAGAGGAGAGATCACAATTGACACCACAGAAATACAAAGGATTGTAAGAAATTACTATGAAGAACCATATGTCAAGAGATTTCAAAACCTAGGTGAAATGGACAAATTTCTAAAAAAATATAATCTTCCAAAAGTCAATGAAGAAGAATCAAAAAGCCTGAACAGACCAATAAACAGCAGATGAAATTGAAGCAGTAATCAAAATTCTCCCAACACACAAAAGCCCTGGACCAGAGGGTTTCATAGGAGAATTCTACAAATCATTTAAGGAAGAGCTAACCCCTCTACTTCACAGACTGTTCCAAAACATTAAAGAAGATGGAAGACTCCCAAACTCTTTTTATGAAGCCAGCATCATCCTAATTCCAAAACCAGATAAAAACACAACAAAGAAAGAAAACTTGAAGCCAATGTTGCTGATGAACATAGACTCTAAAATCCTCAACAAAATAATGGCAAACCGCATCCAACAATACATTAAAAAGATCATACACCATGACCAAGTGGGATTCATCCGAGGGATGCAGGATGGTACAACATTTGTAAATCAATAAACATAATACATTACATAAACAAAAGCAAAGTTAAAAATCATATGATCATATCAATAGATGCAGAAAAAGCATTTGATAAGGTACAGCACCCATTTATGATAAAAATACTGAGCAAAGTGGGACTAGAGGAGCATTCCTTAGCATAATAAAGGCCATATATGAGAGACCTACAGCCCACATACTCAATGGGCAAAAGCTAAAAGGTTTTCCATTTAGATCAGGAACAAGGCAAGGTTGTCCACTTTCTCCACTTGTACTCAATATAGTATTGGAAGTCCTAGCCACAGCAATCAGACATGAAAAGCAAATAAAAGGCAGCCAAATTGGAAGGGAAGAAACAGAACTGTCTTTGTTTGCAGAGGTCATGACAGTATATATAGAAAATCCTATAGACTCCACCGAAAAACTACTTGACCTAATTAATGAATTTGTCAAAACAGCAGTATACAAAGTCAATATCCAGAAATCAAAGGCATTTTTGTATACCAACAATGAAACAGCAGAAGCAGAAATCTGGATAAAAATCCCACTTGATATAGCAACAAGAAAAATAAAATACCTAGGAACAAACCTAACCAAGGAGGTAAAAGACCTGTACTCAGAAAAGTACACAGCAGTGAAGAAACTAGTCAAGGAACACACAAACACATGAAGATATATACCGTGTTCATGGATTGGTAGAATTAACATCATCAAAATGTCCATATTACCCAAAGCAATTTACAGATTCAATGCAATACCTCTTACA
>PVKM010027586.1:0-18721 GCA_004027735.1 Carollia perspicillata
CTGGGGTCACGTAGCATGTGTGTGTTTGGGGGGCAATTAGAGGGAAGCCCCCTGCTCCAGCCTCAGCTCTACTGCAGGTGTTCTGTGTGGCCTTGAGCCAGGGGTCTACCTCTCTGGGCCTCTGTTCCAGTCACAGCCTTGTTACCAACTGCCACTCTCTGACACTGTGAACCCGCTCCCCACACGCAGACCAGGACCCAGTGGGGGTCTGACCACACGGGGAGCCTGGGGAGCGGGGGCTGTCCAGCTCTGGTGACGCACCTCTGGTGCGGACTGCAGCTTCCCCAGCAGCCGCCTCTCTGGCTCCACTTCCCCACCCCGGGGCTCTGGTCTGCAACCGCCCAGTGCTTCGGGTGTATAAACTGAGGCAGAGAGCGACACCCCAGGGTCAGAGAGTCCCACTGGAGTGGGGGGGGGGAGGCTCGGGGAGGCCTGAGGATGGAGGTCCAGAGCGGGGAGCCCAGGAAGGAGCGGCTCTGGCCTGTGTTTCCTCCTTGACCTGCCCCAGCACCCACGCTGGCCCTGACCACTCTTCTGGATTCTGAAAATCTGCTGATACAGAGAATTGTGGACAAGATATGGACTTTCTCCCCTGCCTGCCACCTGTTCATTGGCCAGGAGATTATTGGAAGTAGAATGCGTTGAATTGCTTCCAGAAAGGTTGACGAAGGCAAAGACCGAGAATGTCACAGACAGACAAAGAGGTGGTGGCTGAAGGGGGCCAAGGACAGGGGAAGAGCAGGGTGACCCTGGGGGACGTGTGCTCCTGGACCCCACCGGGCACCCCAGTTCCTCCAGTCCTGCTCTGTCCCCTTCTCCGTCGTGAGTTCCAGGGACTGGTAAACCCCTGAAACGGGGGCCTCTGAGTCCAGATGTAGTGAAAGTGGGGTGGCAGACGTAGCAAATAAAAACACAGGGGCTCGGGTGGCAGGGAACTCCAGGACAGCAAGAAATAAACTTTCAGCACGAACGTGTCTCACGCAGCATTTGGGATATACTTACACTAATCTTTTCATAACTTACTGGAAATCAAAAGTTACCCGGGCGGCCTGTATTTTACTTGGCAAATCCAGCTGTGCCAAGTACACACTAGATTTCAAAGAGGAAGTACAATAAAAAGAGAAATAAGGTATAAATGTCTCCTTAGTAATTTTTAGATGGATTACATGTTGAAGTGAAAATATTTTGGACATCTGGGCTTAAATAAGATATACCGTTAAATTTTGATGTCACCCAAATTTTAAAATGTGTTTAACATGGCTCCTGGGACCTTCAGTTACACAACCTCTCACTAGGCTTCCCCCAGTGCTGGCACCTGCCTCGGGCTGCTTACGCAACCGGGGCACCCCCACGGCTGGCACTGAAAGGCCCCTGCGGTCCCGGAACTCACTCAGTCCTGAGTGGCCTGGACAGTCCCCTGGGAGCATTGCAAGGGGCCTGGCAGTGTGACACTTCCCTTGTGAGCCTCAGTTTCCCCATCTGTGCACTGGTATTGCCAATGTGGATCTTGCAAGGTGTGGCCGAGGGAAGGGACCTGGCATGCATGGGGCGCTCAGACTCAGCAGTCTGCCCTGTTCAGTAATGGCAGCCCCCTCCCTGCACCCTCCAGGCTTCCCCCAGCCCTCCTGCAACCGCCGGGCAGCTGGGGAGCCAGTGGAAGGGAAGGTAGAGTGGCCTCAAGGAGCTTCTCTGGGGCTCCTGGTACTGAAATGGCTCCCCTCGCCCCTGTGTGGAAACTGCCATTCCTCACTCCCTAAAAAATCCTAGAAGCACTCCATGCCCCTTCTCCCGCCTGCCCTCCTCATCTCCTCTCCCTTGGGTGGCTCCCTCAGCTCTGTCACTTGCTGGGCACCTCCAGGAGCTGGGCACTGTGCACAGAAGTTTCTTTATGCACAGACGAGGCCCAGAAGCCAATCTTGAGCCTGAGGTCACACAGCACAAACAGCAGAGCTGGGGCTGAAATCCAGGGATGCTGCTGCAGAGTCTGGGGACCTTCAAGGAAAAGGAAGACAAGGAACCAACTAAGGAACAATGCTTCTCTCGTCTCAGGTGCAGTGTCAGGACCAGGGGCTCTCCTGAAGCACCTGCCTATCCCCACAGCCACCCCTTTACGAGGTGCCCACGCTGTGAGGCATTCCAGGGACCCCTGCATTTGACCCATACACCAGTCCAGTAAGAAACATGGTAGGTTATTATTCTCTTATTCTACGAGTGAGGAAATTGAGGCCCCAAGAGTGTGAGATGTGGCCTCAGATCATGGTGTGTGGCTGAGCGGGGCCTGTGACCAGGTTCTGCTCAGTGCCCTGGCATGACAAGACCAGGCCCTTCCAGTATATGACAGGAGGAATATACTTGCCCTGTGCCTCGTTGCTTATAGTCTTGTTGTTTCACTTTCCTTCATTGATCTTACCGACAACCAGAGACGTAGGTAAATATTTTCAGTAACGAGTTTAGTTTGCAGATGAAGAAACCCAGAGCACCTTGCCCAAGGCCACACAGCCATGAAGTGGGGGAGGAAACTCAGACTACAGTTCATCTGTGCTGTGCCCATGCATGCCACTCCAGGATGACGGTGTGTGGCCAGGCTCAGTCCAGGTTCATGACTGCGGAGTTACTGTAGACCCCTAGGGAGACAGTGTCAATGCTGGGAAAGGCCTGTGCCCTGGCCCCCCACAGAGAGAGAAGGAAGGTTAGGAGCTAAACAGGGAGTGTGGGATAGGCCCTGGGAGTGCCATCTGCACAGGGGTAGGTTTGAAGGTATTCCAGCCACATTCTCTGTCTCTGGATTCCAATTTTTCCTTAAAACCACAGGGAAAGTTTCTGCTGAGAGTGAATGTGCCTGTCCCACAGTCAGGGTGGACAGGGAGTCCTGCCTGGGGGTGTGAAAGGCTGCCACTTTAACATCAAACAAAGCAAGATTCTGCTCCATCACCTTCAGCTGTGTGACTCTGGGCAAGTGACTTAACCTCTCTGAGCTTCCAGGATTTTCTTCTATATGAGGTATGGATCATGGCAGAGCAGTGCTTCTCTTCCCTGCTGCACAGCAGAACCACTTGGGGGAGTATTTGAAGATACACTAACATCCAGGCCACAGTCCCAGAGATTTTTACATCACTGGCTGCAGTGTGGAGAGTTTCACTGGCTGGGTATGTATGCTCTTGAGGCTGTCAGAAGGATGAACTGAGATACAGTATGGAAACCACATAGCCCATGGAGATACCCAGTACATTAGACCCCGTTCCACTGCAGCAGCCTGTCTTTTTGTGAACCACATTCTTGATGCTGTTGCAAGACAGTCATGAGGTCTAAAAGACAAAGATGTCTTCAGAAAAGGAGCAAGGAATAGAAAACCTGTTTGAAAAAATAATGACAGAAAACTTCCCTAACTTGGTGAGGGAAAATGTCACCAAGTGCAAGAAGCACAGAAGTTCCCAATCAAGATGAACCCAAATAGAACTACTCCAAGACACATTACAATAAAAATGGCCACATTTAAAGACAAAAAGAGAATCTTAAAGGCAGCAAGAGAGAAACAGCTAGTAACATACAAGGAAGCCTTGATAAGACCAGCAGCTGATTTCTCAACAGAAACACTACAAACCAGAAAGGAATGGCAAGAAACACTCCAAGCAATGAAAAGCAAAGGCCTGCAACTGAGAGTACTCTATCCAGCAAGGCTCTCAATTAAAATGGACGGTGAAATAAGAAGCTTCCCAGATAAAAGAAGGCTAAAAGAATACACCTCCACCAAGCCAGCAACTGCAAAACATGCTAAAGGGACTGCTTTAAGAATGGGAAGAAAAAGAGTGGCAAGGGGAAAAATGCCAGTGAGTAAGTACCTATCAATAATAACCTTAATGTAAAAGAATTAAATGCTCCAATCAAAAGACACAGGGTAGCTAAATGGATAAGAAAAGATGACCCACATATAGGCTGTCGATAAGAGATGCACTTCTGAACAAAAGACCTACATAGGCTGAAAGTGAAGGGATGGAAAAAAATATTCCATGCAAATGGACATGCAAAAAAAGCAGAGGTAGCAATACTTCTATCAGACAAAACAGACTTCAAAACAAAGGGACAAATAAGAGACAATAAGAGACAAAGAGACTACATAATACTTTAGAAAGTACTCCAACAAGAGGTTATAACTCTTGTAAACATATGCACCTAAATATATAAAGAAAATCTTGGAGGACTTTAAGAAAAAGATAGGCAGCAATACAGTCATTGTAGGGGATTTTAACACCCCACTGTCAACAATGGATGATCTTCCAAACAAAACATCAATAAAAATATTGCAGAATTGAATGACACTGTAGAACAAATGGACATAATTGATATTTATAGAACATTTCACTGCAAAGAAGGAAAAATACACATTCTTCTCAAATGCACACAGATCATTCGAAAGGCTAGACCACAGGGTAGGACACAAAACAAGCCTTAACAAATTCAAGAAAACTGAATTCATACCAAGCATCTTCTCAGATCACAATTGCTTTATACTAGAGACCAACCTTAAGGGGGAACTCCCCCCAAAAAAACATTCAAATATATGGAGGCTGAATAACATGCTATTAAATAATGAATGGGCTAATAATGAGATCAAGAAAGAAATCAAAAAGTATCTGAAAAAAATGAAAATGAACATACAACAACCCAAAACCTATGGGACATAGAGAAGGCAGTCCTGAAAGGGAAGTATATAGCAATTCAGGCTTACCTAAAGAATATAGAAAAATCTCAAACAACTTAACCCTGCATCTAAAAGAACAAGAGAAACAACAACAAATAAAGCCCAGAGCAAGCAGAAGAAAGGAAATAATCAAGATCAGAGCTGAATTAAATGACATGGAGACTAAAAAAAAAACAATGTGAAGGATCGATGAATTCAGGAGCTGGTTTTTTGAAAAGATAAACAAAATTAACAAACTATTAACCAGATTTGTCAAGAAAAAAGAGAGAGGACCCAAATAAATAAAATCAGAAATGAAAGAGAAGTAACAGCTGAAACCACAGAAATACAAAGGATTGTAAGAAATTACCATGAACAACTATGGTATATGCCAAGAAATTGGACAACCTAGGTAAAATGGATAAATTTCTAGAAACATACAATCTTCGCAAACTGAACCAGGAAGAAGCAGAAAACCTTACTAGACCAATAACAACTAGCAAAATTGAAGCAGTAATAAAAAATCTCCTGGCACACAAAAGCTTTGGTCCAGATGACTTCACAGGTGAATTTTACCAAACATTCAAAGAATAACTGACAACTCTCCTTCTTAAATTATTTCATAAAATTCAAGAGAGGAAAGACTCCCAAACCCTTTTTACTAGGCCAGTATTATCCTAACCCCTAAACCAGGTAAAGACACAAGAAAGAAAACTACAGGCCAATATCTCTGATGAACACAGATGCTGAAATTCTCAACAAAATACTAGTAAGCTGAATCCAACAATGCATTAAAAAGATCATATACCATGGTCAAGTGGGATTTATTCCAGGGATGCAAGGATGGTACAATATTTGCAAATCAATAAATGTGATACATCACATAAACAAAATGAAAGACAAAAATCACATGACCATATCAATCAATAGATGCAGAAAAAGCATTTGATAAGTCACCGCACCCATTAATGACAAAAACACTCAGCAAAGTGGGAATAGAGGGAGCATACCTCAATATAATAAAGGCCATGTATGATAATCCTACTGCCAACATCATACTCAATGAGTAAAAACTAAAAGCATTTCCCTTAAGATCAGGAACAAGACAAGGGTGTCTGCTTTCGCCACTCTAACTCAACATAGCACTGGAAATCCTAGCCACAGTGATCAGACAAGAAGACGAAAGAAGAGGCATCCAAATAGGAAGGGAGGAAGTAAAACTATCATTATTTGCAGGTGACATGATAGTGTATATAGAAAACCCTATAGGCTCCACCAAAAAACTACTTGACCTAATAAGTGAATTTGGCAAAGTAGCAGGATACAAAGTCAATATTCAGAATTTGATGGCATTTTTGTATACCAACAATGAATTACCAGAAAGAGAAACTAAGAAAAAAATCCCATTTACTATAGCAGCAAAAAATAAAAAAAGTACCTAGGAATAAATTTAACCAAGGAGGTAAAAGATCTGTACTCATAAAACTATAGAACACTGAAGAAAGAAATGGAGAAAGATACAAATATATGGAAGCACATACTCTGTTCATGGTTTAGAAGAATTGACATCATTAATATGTCCATACTACTCA
This sequence comes from Carollia perspicillata, assembly GCA_004027735.1. NCBI lineage: Eukaryota > Metazoa > Chordata > Mammalia > Chiroptera > Phyllostomidae > Carollia > Carollia perspicillata. Next base: position 6,271 of record PVKM010027586.1, read on the forward strand.
AAGTAATCTATGGATTCAACACAATTACTATTAAAATACCAAGGGCATATTTCACAGATCTAGAACAAATACTTCCAAAATTTACATGGCACCAGACTTCTGGCCAAGATGGAGGCATCGGTAGATACACTTTGCCTCCTTGCACAACCAAAAGAAGGACAATAACAAATTTAAAAAACAAAAAATAACCGGAACTGCTAGGAAATTGAACTGTATGAAAGTCTGACAACCAAGGAATTAAAGAAGAAATATTCATCCAGACCAGGGGTGTCAAATTCATTTTCACCAGGGGCTACATGAGCCTCGCAGTTGCCTTCAAAGGGCTGAATGTAACTGTAGGACTGTATAAATGTAACTGCTCCTTAAGAGTTAAAAGTGAGAGCACGGTGCTGCTGATGGGTAGAAACAAGGTGCCAGGCTGGATTCAGCCCACAGGCCTTGTGTTTGCCACCTGTGATCTGGACCATTAGGACGGGTGGAGACAGGCAGCTGGGGCAGAGAGGACTCATGGCAAGGCAGTGGCTGGAGGACCAGGGTGAGGGAGGCAGCAGCTGGAAGACTGGGAGGTCCCACATTTGTGCGTGGATAAACTGGGAGCAATGACTGGAGAGTGAGACAGACCTCTCATCCCACAGTCCCAGCACAGGGAAATGAAGTCTGAAAACCTCTGACTGGAAAAATCTGTAGGTGTTGAGGCAGCAGGAGAAACTCCCAGCCTTACAGGAGAATTCGTTGGAGAAACCCATAGGGTCCTAGAATGTACACAAAACCACCCACTGGGGAATCAGCACCCGAAGGGCTCAATTTGCTTGTGGGTAGCAGGGGAAGTGACTGAACGCTGGCTGAAAGCTGAGCAAGCAGCATTGTTCCCTCTTGGACACCTCCCCCACATACAGCGTCACAATGCAGCAATGTGGGTTACCCTGCCCCGGTGAATACATAAGGGTCTGCCCCTTACTATGTAACAGGCACGCCGAGACAAAAAAAATATGGCCCAAATAAAAGAACAGATCAAAGCTCCAGAAAAAAACTAGGTGATGAAGAGATAGCCAACCTACCAGATGCAGAGTTCAAAACACTGGTAATCAGTATGCTCACAGAAATGATTGCGTATGGTCACAAAATAGAGGAAAAAGTAAAGGCTATGAAAAATGAAATAAAGGAAAATGTACAGGGAACCAACAGCAAAGGGAAGGAAACCAGGACTCAAATCAATGGTTTGGAGCAGAAGAAAGAAATAAACGTTCAACTGGAGCAGAATGAAGAAACAAGATTCAAAAAAATGAGGAGAGGCTTAGGAACCTCTGGGACAACTTTAAATGTTCCAACATCTGAATCATAGTGGGTTGCAGAAGGAGAAAAGGAAGAGCAAGAAATTTAAAACTTATTTGAAACATAATGAAGGAGAACTTCCCTAATCCGGCAAAGAAAATAGACTTCCAGGAAGTCCAGGAAGCTCAGAGAGTCCCAAAGAAGTTGGACCCAAAGAAGCACACACCAAGGCACATCATAATTACATTAGCCAAGATAAAAATGAAGGAGAGAATCCTAGAAGCAGCAAGAGATAAGGAGACAGTTACCTACAAAGGAGTTCCCATTGAGCTGATTCCTCAATAGAAGCCTTACAGGCAAGAAGGGGCTGGAAAGAAGTATTTGAAGTCATGAAAGGCAAGGTCCTACATCCAAGAGTAGGACCAGCAAAGCTATCATTTAGAATGGAAGGGCAGATAAAGTGCTTCTCAGATAAGGTCAAGTTCAAGGAGTTCATCATCACCAAGTCCTTGTTATATGAAATGTTAAGGAACTTATCTAAGAAAAAGGAGATCAAAACTATGAACAGTAAAATGATAACAACCTCACAACTATCAACAACTGAACCTAAAAAACAAAAACAAAAACTCAGCAAACAACTAGAATAGGAACAGAATCACAGAAATGGAGATCATGTGGAGGGTTGTCAGCCAGATGCAGGAGTGGGGAGAATGGGGGAGAAGGTACAGGGAATAAGAAGCATACATGGTAGGGACAAAATAGACAGGGGAGGGTAAGAATAGTGTAGGAAATGCAGAAGCCAAAGAACTTATACGTATGACCCATAGACGTGAACTAAGATGGGGGAATGATGGTGGGAGGAGGGGCACAAGGAGGAGAGGAATAAATGGGAGAAAAAAATGGGACAATTGTAATAGCATGATCAATGAAATATATTAAAAATTTTGTATGGAACCAAAAAAGACCCCATGAGCCACAGCAATCTCGGGGAAGAAGAACAAAGTAGGAGGGATCACAATGCCTGATATCAGACTATACTACAAGGCCACTGTCATCAAAACAGTCTGGTACTGGCATAAGAACGGACACATAGACCAATGGAACAAAATAGGGAGTCCAGAAATAAACCTAGGTCTCTATGGTCAATTAATATTTGACAAAGGGGCACAAGTGTAAAATGGAGTAAAAATAGCCTCTTCAATAAATGGTATTGGGAGAACTGGACTGGTACATGCCAAAAAAAAGAAAGAAAGAAAATAAACAAAAAAGAACTAGATCACCAACTTACACCATAGACTAGAATAAACTCAAAATAGATAAAAGACAAATATAAGCCATGATACCATAAAAGTCTTAGTGAATAACATAGGCAGTAAATTTTCAGATATCCTGCATAGCAATATTTTTGCCAGTATATTTCCTAGGGCAAGGGAAATAAAGGAAAAAATAAACGACAGTATATCAAATTAAAAAGCATCTGCATAGCTAAAGAAACCAGCATCAAAAGGAAAAATGAACTGGCTATATGGGAGAACATATTTGCCAATGCTACACTGAACAAGGGTTTGATCTTCAAAATATGTAAAGAAGTCATACAATTCAACACCAGGAAGACAAACAACCCAATTAAAAAATGGGCAAAGGACCTGAATAGACAATTCTCCAAGGAGGATGTACAGATGGCCCACAGGCACATGAAAAATCACTAGCTCTCAGAGAGATGCAAATTAAAACCACAATGAGATACCACCTCACACCTCTCAGAATGGCTGTCATCAATAAATCAACAAACAACAAGTGCTGGTGAGGAAGTGGAGACAAGAGAACCCTAATGTATAGTTGGTGGGAATGCATACTGGTGCAGCCACTGTGGAAAACAGTATGGAATTTCCTCAACAAATTAAAAATTGTTTGGGAGGGATTGGCATGCCTCCAATATATTTAAATCTTGGATGACAGTTTTGAAGTGGTCAAGGCTGAAGACAGAGCCCTGCAGCACGGCACGGGAGACCTTTCCCGGACCCGTAGTTCCTCTGAGGGCTTGTCCCAGGCCCCTCAGCACTCAGAGGTAGTTTTGCAGCATGAGGAGGCCTGCAGACTCCAGGCTTCCAGGGTGTCCACTCAGCCCTTGATTCCAGGCCCTTCTTACAGGTACGTGGTCCAATCTACTCCAAGTTCATTGCCCTCAACAGAGGCCAGGAGCAGCCCTAGGGCTGCTGAGCTACTTCCTGACATTGGAGCTGTTATTATTTCTTGGCCCTGGGAGCAGGGGCATCCCTACTTTTTTTTAAAGATTTTATTTTTAGAGGGAAGGAGAGAGGGAGAGAAATATCAATGTATGGTTGCTTCTTGTGCGTCCCCTGCTGGGAACTGGCCTGCAACCCAGGCATGTGCCCTGACTGGGAATCGAACCACGATCCTTTGGTTCGCAGGCCCACACTCAATCCACTGAGCTACACCAGCCAGGGCCCCTGCATTCTACTTTTAAAAAAGGCCTTTTACCACTGTTATCTAGTTTTATAAACCTTCCAGGTCTTGACTTTTGGGGCAGATGGGGTCAGGGCCTCCGTGAGCTAATCCAGTGTCATGTGAGCCATGCCTTTCCCCAGCAATAGGACAAGCACATGTGTCCAGCAGTGAAGTCCCAGGAAGAGGGCTTTGAAAGGCTTTGGGTCCTGTCATCATGAGCAGCAGGATTCCAGACCCCTCTCCTTTTCTACTGAGGCCCTACATGCCTCCAGAGTCTCTTCCAAACATGTAGACTGCAACGTAGACCCTGCACTTCCTGCTGGCCCACCTCCAGGGACTTCCCGCTGCCCTCAGGCTCCTGACAGGCCCTGTAGGAGCTGACCTGAAGGGCATCTCCCATTGGCCTCTCATCAGCCTCCTCCAGGTGCCTGAGCACACGAAGCCATCCTTACCTGCCGCCTCCCCTCTCTGCCCACAACACCCTGCCTTGCTTTCCTGTTTCCGGGCAGAACTCTCTAGATCCATCTCTGATTCTCTGTTGTTCAGATGTGGAGCTTGCATTTCCTGAGCCCTACTGTGTGCTGGGCTTATACTAAGGGCTTTATAACCAAGTTCTTGGTTAACAAATGGGGTCCCTGTCTCCACAAACCAGACCACACAAGCCAACAAGTGCTTAACACCCAAGTGTCTTGAGTTAGAGTGAAAAAAGTAAGAAGGGATTCGGGATGATGGGGTTCATGGAAGCCCTTCCAGAGGGGGGGCACGTCAGCCCAGGTGGGTTTGATCCCCTGAGAGTTGGGGTGGGGAGGTGAGGGAGAATAGGGCAGACACTCACAGTGCGGGGTAGGAGGCCCCAGCAGCCAGGGAAGGAACATGGGGCTGTTTCCTTGAGGAAGTGGAGGAAGGAGGGAAGGGGTGTAGATGGGTCTCGGAGGGGCTGGCCCAGGCTGAGCCATGTAGAGCCTTGGAGGCCGAGAGACAACCCTGGGTATTACTGGGCTGTGGTGGGAGCCCCGCAGGGCCTTAATGACAGGAGTGGGGGGTTGGGCAGAGTGAGGCAGAGAGAGGTGGCGGGCATGGTGGCTGTTCCGCAGGAGTCGGCAGCGCCTTGGACCAAGATGCTAGTGGTTTAGGCAGAGAGTGAAGAGGGGTTCTTGTCCCATTTTGTGGCTGGCATCAATGGGACTTGGTGAGACATTGAATTTGGAGAGTGAGCAGTGGCATCCTGCTAAATGTGAAACAACTGACTGACTCCTCCAAAACAAGAGACATGATTTGTACCATCTGCCAATTCCTGAGGTGTAAATATTCCTTCCCTGATGGACTTCAAGCTGCCGGTGTCAACAGATGCCTGTAGATCTCTCTAGCTGGGTATAGAGGCTGGGGTGTGGGGACCAAGGTGTCCTGGCTGGGAGAACTGCTGGCAAAGAAATGATGTTGAAAGCCTGGTGATCAGAGGAGGAGGAGGAAGAGGAAGAGGAGGAGGAAGTGGAGGAGAAGGAGGAAGAGGAGAAGGAGGAGGGTGAAGAGGAGGAGGAAGTGGAGGAGAAGGAGGAAGAGGAGAAGGAGGAGGGTGAAGAGGAGGAGGAGGAGGAGGAGGGAAGAGGCCAGGACGAAGCCGAAGCCGAGAGAAATGGCTTCATCCCGACAGCCTGTTCGGGTGCTCGCACAGCGGGATCTGTGAGGAGACAGTCCTGCTCCCCCTCGGAGCCTGGCACTGCTGAGCTGCTGCGTTTTCACAGGGTGGCGATCTTCCCCTTTTGGTTTTGACTCTGGAGCCACCTGGACCACAGGCAGACCCAGTGAGGACCTCGCAAAGCAGTTCAGGGGCGCCACTGGCTTGGGGCCAAGGTGAGATGGGGCAGGCAGCCCAGGGAGGGAGGGAGGGAGGGAGGACTGGGACCTCTGGCAGACAGTGGGGGAGCCAGGGAGAATGGAGAGTCTGGAACAAAAATGATAATGACGGAATTTGATGGATAATGACGACTTACTACAGCCTAACTGAAGGCCAGGCCTGTGCTCAGCACTTAGTGTAAAATTGATGTTCGCATCTTTCTCAGAGGCAGGTGGTACTATCAGCACGTTTACAGATGAGAAAATGAAGGGACAGCGAGGGGCCCAGTCAGGCAGCACGCAGGCAGCACCCCCTGCAGCCTCTCTTACCGGTTTTCCCAAATTTCTTCCCTAACGTGAGACAGAGCCACCTTTGTGAGTGGTTTTGGTTTCTGAGGAAATGGCACCTAGTCGGTTTCCCTTGATACTGCCCTCAGTTGAGACCGGCCCGAACCACGGCTACTTCTGGTTAGTTGTCATCGTCACATCATCTTCATCTTCATCGGCAGCATCACTGGATAGTGCGATAACAGGGGCTGTTCCTTGTCTGTATTTCCAAGTTTTTGGCCACAGCCAAATACTGCTTGTGCATTTGCAGAGCAGGGCAGCCCGATGCCAGTGCGGAGGCGCCGAGCGGAGTACTGGGTGAGGGCTGGCTGGGACCAGGGCGTGCCTGTCTGAGGACACAGGGGCCCTGCCTCACTCACTGGGCCGCACCGGTGGGGCTTGACGAGCCCGGGGCCCTTGGGCTGACTTCTTTTCAACATGCTGGCAGCCGGCCGGTGGACCCCCGCGGCTGCCTGCCCTCTGCGGTGCTGGGTGCTGCCAGTGCGCACGGTCAGGCCCGGGCAGGACCTTGGCGGCGCTGCATGGTTTGGGCGTGAGTGCAGGTAGAGGAACAGCCTGACTGGGTGTGGAAAGAAGAGTTGCTGAGATGGCTGCCGCGAGAGCAGAGTCCCCAGCCATCCCCATCTCAGGGCAGTTCCTGTGCTACAGGCGATGACCCTTGAATGGTGGCATCCGAGGCCACAACATCATGGGACCGGGCCCGGCTCTGCTGTCCTCAAAAGTCTGTGCAAGGATAGGCTGGTCTGCCGCTGGCCACCGAGGGTTCCAGACCTGACGCCAGGCCACCGTGGCTTTCTTCCTCCTGGCACGTGATCAGGGTGGGCCATCTGTCTCCCCAGCCAGGGGGCAGGGTCAGGCCTTCGCCTGCTCCTGAGCTCTTCTTATCCTGGGATCTCTGCGGTCTACTGGGAACTTAGACATTTCCGGAATGACCAGGCACGGAATCCTGGGCTCGAGGCCATCTGCGCCGGGAGGGAGGTGTCTCAGCAGCCCGGCGCCCCATTTCCTAGGTGGAGAAGCTGAGGTCCAGCAAGAGGAAGTGGTTCATCCAGGATCACCTGTAGGAACATGCCTTGGAATGCAGCCCCCTGCTGCCCGCCTCGAAACGGCTGTGATCTGTGTGAAGGGGACTCGAAACTCCCCTCTTCTGTGCCTCAGTCAGCAGGGATTGATGCCCTGGCGCTGTGCTAGGTGGTGGGCATACGACGGTGGAGAAAAAGACACAGGTCTTCCCCTCAAGGTGATGATCGGGGGCAGATGAATGAACAAGCATGCGAATCACGTCCTGTCACTAACTGCCCCGTGTGGTCATGCTGGGGACATTCCCCCCTGAGAGAGACAGCTGGGCTGGGAATGGCCAGCAGGTAGGGATTGGCTACAAGAAAAGGCCTTTCAAGCGAGGCCAATAGCAGGTGCGCAGGCCCCGAAGTTGGTGGGAAGGGGCATGGGCCTGAGCCAGGGCTCCAGCCAAGGCTGAGGGGCCAAAAGCAGCCGGATCCCCGAGACTCGGTGGCTGTGGAAGGACTTGGGTCTTTTCTCCCAAGAGCAAAGGGAAGACTCCAGAGGAAGGTGACATGGTTGGACCTGCATCTTGAAAGATGGTGGGTAGGATGTGGGCAAGCATGAGTCAGGGGCTGTGGCAGCTGTCCCGAGAGAGCATCAAGGCCATGGCCACTTCTTGTCTCTAGGAAGATGCTCCATTTGGGACAGGCCAGATTCCAGGATGTTCGGTGTGTTTGTGTGTATATTGGGGCTGGTGACAGGCTCACAGGAGAGCCGCACACGGCGAAGCTGGCCCTGGCTGGAGCCCATTTGGAGGCACCTGCCAGGAAGTCATTTTTAGGGCAAGAAATGCCTCATAGCCAAAGAAGATGGCCCTGACCTCCTTCTTTCATTCATTCGTCTGCTCATTCATTCATTCACGTTCTGAGCTCCACTAGGCACTACAACCCGCTGAGGCCCTGACACTGGAGACACGCTGGTCCTGACTCTGTGCTGGCCTTGGCCGAGCACCCACACACCAGATGTCCATGGCCTCTCCTCAGCAGCCTCCCAACCCCCACCCAGCCCAGAGCGCTCACTGGGCACCTTCCCTGGCACAGTGCAGTTTGGGTGCCTGCGGCTCAATGGCTGAACTCGCTGCCCCCAGGCGGCCCTCCCCCAGCGGGGCACCAAGTCCCATGGCTTCCTCAGCCTCCACATCCCCCCATCTGTCCGCTCCTTGAGGACCCTTCCTCTCTTGCCTGCATTAACGTCATCATTGAATAAATGAGGTGTAATTTGTAACTTATGTAGAATGTAGGGCATACCTCTTTTTTAAAGATTTTATTTTTATTTTTTTAGAGGGGGGAAGGGAGGGAGAAAGTAAGGGAGAGAAAGATCTATGTGACAGAGAACAGCGGTTGGTTGCCTCTGCATGTGCCCCGACCGGGGACCAAACCTGCAACCCAGGCCTGTGCCCTGACAGGGAATTCAACGGGTGACCTTTCGCTTTGTGGGAAGATGCCCAACCCACTGAGCAACACCGGTCAGGGTTACAGTGCATACCTCCTAAGTGCATGGATATGCACGCCATGTGGACACGCCCAAGTGGAGACACAGAACATACTGTCTCCCCAGCCACTCCTTATCTTGACTTTTGTCCCCATGCTAACATGTTGCTTGCTCTTGATCTTGGGGTCAGTGGAATCACACAGAATACTCTCTCGTGTCAGGATCTTTTGCTTGACGTCGTGGCCCTGGGATCACCGTGTTGCAGTGCAGGGTGCTCCCCTCGCTTTCCTTACTGGACAGAGTCTACCGTCCGCAGCACCGCAGCGTGTTTATCCGTTTCCTGGACGTTTGGCTGCTTCCATCTTGTTGCCTTATGTGGACATCTGCTATCATTTACTTCAAGTAAATGCCTAGAGGTACGACTGCCAGGTCACGGGAAGGCAAGTGTGTGAGTTTACGAGAAATTGCGCACGGCCTTCCAGAGGCACGCGCCCCTCCCCTGCCTGGGTTTCTGTAGCCTCCCACTCCTGGCTGGCCCCTCCAGGCTTTGAAGGCAGCCCCTGCCTTTAGGGGAAATGCTCAAACCCAGCCGCATCACCAGGCTCTCTACCCCAGTCCTGCTATCTCCCAACCGTATCTCTGGCTTTCTTCCTCCTTGAACCTCACGTTCCAGCCATATTAAAGGTCCACAGCTGAACTCACATCAATTCTGTCCTTCTGCATGAACTGTCCTTTCTGCCTGGAGCACACGTCATTCCATCCCCCTCCTGGGGACGGCCTCCTGTCACATCTTGATGATCTGCTGATGTCTCCTAGGCCCTGACCCGTGTCGTCAGGCCCACATGCATCCGTCCCCTCTAAGCCGCCTTTGCTAGGGCTCTCCCGAGCGCACCTGGTCTGCGCTGTGGCGGAGAGGTCTGTAGGCTGTGCAGGAATGGGGGCTCTTTCTCCCAGCCTTGTCTGCACAGCCCAGCAGATGCCTGGCCCACAGGAGGCCTTGGTGGATGTGTGAGAAGTGAATCAGTGAGGCCGAGTGCAGGGGACACATGCGGAGGGGTGACCCCTGCATGGCAGGGCCCAGGCATCTTAGGCGTGCGGCCTGGTGAGGTTGTGCAGATGTACATGCTGGTGTGACCGCCACCAGGTCCGGACATGGGGATGTCCAGCTCTCGCTCTGATCTTTGTCCCTGATTAGTGCTGCCTGCTCTGGACTTGCTCTGAAAGGCGTCTCGCGGGTGCTCTCTGCTCGTTTCAGACTCCTGCTCAGAGAGGCACATCCTGGGCCTGGCACCCCTGCCTCGGCGGCCGGTGTCTCTGACAACCCCTAAGCGAGCGTTTGCCTCTCTCTGCCAAGACTTCTCTTCCCACTTCTTGTTTCTGTCCTCAGCCCAGCTGCAGGCTCAACCTCTTCCTGTTATAAACAAGTTATTCTTGAAATGCAGGGGGTCTGAGCCGTGGCACTGCCCTGGTCCTGCTGACAGATGGCCCCGCACTGGGTCAGGATGGCCTTGTTCCCTGTGCCTCCCCGTGTCTCCTCTTCACGGCCACTTAGCCTTTCTATCACCCTGGTCCTCCTGCCCTGTTGGTGTGATAGCACAAGGAGATGCGTCATGTCTGAGGCAGGGGTTGGGGCTTACAGCCAGCACACTCTGAGAGCCGAGTTCTTCCAGCAGGGTCCCTGGACCAGCAGCATCGGCATTGCCTAGGAACTTAGAAACGCAGGTTCTCGAGTTCCACCCCAGACTCACTGTCTACGAAAAACTCAGTGTTTCTTTCATTTATATTCATGCCCACAGTTCTTCTGAAGTCCGAGGGTCGGCTGTTTTCCCACGCTGCCCGAGTCTTAGACACCAGCTGGGTGTCCTACAAACCAATTCGGACCCTAACTGGAGTTGGCACGGGCCTTGCAGGTGTTCAACAACTGTCTCCACTTCAAGTGCCCGTCACAGGTAGTGGGTCCCCAGGTTACCCACACTTCTGTCCAACTTGGCTTCAAGTCAGAGGTTCCCACGACCCTGTCCTCAGATCACTAATTTACCACAGAGCGGCTCACAGAGGGCAAGAAAACAGTTTGCTTGCTATAGTTGATTTACAATAAAGGGTATTTTTAAAGCGTACAAATGAGCAGCTAGATAAAGATACACAGGGCGAGGGCCTGAGCACAGGAGCTTCTGTCCCCGTGGGCGGACTTGGTGTGCACCACCTGCCCGTCACTTCCCTCTGTTCACCAGCTGGGAAGCTCTCCAAAGCTCGGGCCAAAGCTCGGGCGCTAGGGATGCTTATGGAGGCTTCATTCTGTGGGCACAACTGGCCATTACTCAGTCTCCAGTCTCCCTCCCTGGAGGTTGGGGAGTGGGGCTGAAAGTCCTATGTTTCTAATCACGGTCTGTGAGCCCACCAGCCACCTCATTAGAACAAAAGACATGGTTGCCAGGAAATTCTAAGGGATTTAGGAGAGCTGTGTGTCAGGAATTGGGGTCTGATATCAACTCTTCGAATAAAAGATGCCCCAAGCACCTTTATCATTTAGGAAATTACAAAGATTTTTGGAGCTCTGGCCTGGAGCTGGGGGTGGTGACCAAAATATGTATTCTTATTACATGACAATATCACACTCCCTGAATCAGAAACTTGGGGGGTGGGGCCCGGCAAGCGTGCTCCACAAAACCTCCAGGGGCTCTGATGCAGCTCAGGTGTGAGAACCACTGACTCAGAGCGTGAGAAGGAACATGACGGCGATGGAATGATCAAAACGGGAACATCACTTTCTTTAGATAGAAGTGCACTGTCCTTGTTCTAAGGAACTCGGAGCAGCTCCGGGACACGGGGCTGACGTGGTCTGGTGTGTAATCTGAGCACCTGCTTGGGCCTCTGCGGTGGCCCAGCTGGGTCCTACCTGACCACTTGGGCCAGGGCTGATGCAGCCCGGCACAAATGCCTGCCCCACACAAAGGGAGGTCCTACCGTCCCAGCCCCATTCTGAGCTCAGGGAGGCTGGTGCCCTGGCCAGCTGGCTTCTAGGTGGGTTTGATCAATGGGAGGCAGTGGCAGGGGTCAGAGGGCAGGGGTCAGTGTGGTCAGTGCAGTAGTGTGCCTGCAAACTTTTAACAACCAGGTTCGAGGGAGGGTTATGGAAAATCCTGATTTGCAGTGTTTGCCCAGTTCTGTGGTGTGAATAGATGTGCAGAAGTATTTCTAGCACACAGATGAACAGATATGTATAGCTTCATGACCATAGCCAGTGGAAAATTAGCAAAATCACTGAGTGATGACTTTTGAATATAATTTGAATTTGTTTGTTTTGAATATGATTTATTAGTTGTAAGTTTATATAATTTAATTTTTAATAAAGGGTGTGTTTAACAACTGGCTCATAAAACTCCCAAAATGCCAACAAGCAGGCACGAGCCTGTTTGGGCACCCCACCAGGCCGGGCGCCCCTGGCAGTCCTGTCTGGGGGACCTCCGTGCCTGCTCCAGCCCTGCGATTCCTCTCGCCCAGGGCTGCCTCGCACCAGCTCTGCTGGCACTCTCTGCCCCTGTCCCTCCAGCCTGGGCAGAACTGGCTTGCTGCTGTGCTATCCCAGTGTGCTTTGGGGGCACTCCGTTCCTTTGTTGGTAGCCCAAAGCTCACGTCCCAGGGGTGGGGGACAGCAGAGCAGATGCCTGCTCCCACTCTCTTAGCTTCTCAACCTTCTGCAGAAGATGTCACTGGAAGGAACATTCTGAGACTGGAAGCCCACGGGGGCGTGGCGGATTCTGGAGGACAAAGGCACTCAGCAAAGGTGACGTGCAGTCACCCAGCCATGGCCGGTGGGTGTGGCCGTGTTGGGAGGCATTGTGGCCTCATCTGTCACGATCACAATGCACATGGCCTTGGGCCTAGCAATGCCTTGTGCGCTCTTTTTCTTAGAGACCGACTCAGCGTGTGAAATGACGTCTGCCTAAAGTTATTCATTACAGTCCCGTTTAGAAGAGCTGAAAACAAATACAACCCTGTGTCAATCATGAAGAGACTCATTAAATAGGTTCTGGCA
>PVKM010027587.1:0-18712 GCA_004027735.1 Carollia perspicillata
TTTTCTTTTTTTGCTATTCAAGGATGTAGACCTCACTACATCCTTCTCATTACTCACCACACAATCAATTATTTTTTATCAGTACATAATATATTTAACATGTGAGATATAAGAAATCAGTATTGAGTTTTATTCACATTTCTGTCCTTAACTAGGTTTATGACCTGAGTAACACATTTATCCTTAATATCCTTATCTGCAAAACAAGGGTATCTGTCCAACATCCTTTTAAGTCCTACATCTTTATTGGTTTTTATTCTTACTACATATACTAAGAATGGCATCATCTATTTACTATGAAGTTATATATAAATTTGAGAGAAATTTCTTTATCCTGGAAGAAGAGGGCTCCAATTTCTTGGCTATAATATACCACCATTCCTGGCCATTTTATGGTCCTCCCACTGAGCCAAATCTTGTGAGTTAAGCCAAGAATTGAACAGAGATTTTGGAGAAACTGATACCTGACTAGTCTTTTCTTTATTTCAATTCTAATTGCCTTTTTAATAGCTTATTTGATTCTGTTAATTTTGAGAAAAAGTGACCAGCCCAGAACTCAAATCTTCAGATCAAAAGATTCCAGCTGTAGAAAAGCCATCTTCATCTGCCAGGTGCAGAAAATTATTTTTACGTGCATTTGTTAGGACTCAGAGAAGGAATCTAAAATCTGTATGCCCATAAAACAGCCTGTCTTGTAAATATTTAGAGAACATACAAGAGTAAATTGCTCTTTTATGAGGTCTGCAGAGAAGCATAACACAAAACTTGCTTTTGTTGTGATTCTTAAATTTTGCCTTTCTCAGAATTTATTTAACATTTCTTGGTTACAGAAAGCAAACTCAAACTCCACATTACCAAATCTTTACACAAATGTCCCATTCTGTACCCCATGCTTCTCATTTTGTCTTGGAATCTGACACTCTTCTTTTCACTCTTCCTTCATATCCATCCAATGTCTTTCCTTTCTTTCTGTGCACAGTCTTCAATTTACTTCTGCCAATTCTTTTCTCCATCATCATTTACCCATAACCCCTTAACCTTTTGCATGACTTTTAATACCTTTCTAATAAAATTAATTCATTAATTTACTCATTACATAAAAACTTACTGAAGCCCAAACAATGTATGCAAAATACTGTCTAGGTGCTAGGAATGCAGGGGTGAAGATTGCCCTGCCTAAGAGATATTAAAAAAAAAAAAAGAATTACCAGTGTGATTGTTATTTATTAAGTCTTTTGAAAATCTTTTTAATTTGGCCTGTGTATGCTTAGAATTGCTTTTCACTGACTCTTGGATTCAAGGTATCAAAGCACACCTAGTTTATCCCTAAACTGTAAGCTACTACTATAGCGTTCTGTTTAATGTTTCTTGCTTAAGAAAGTTTCTCAGCATTCAAAAAATGTATTTCCCCAGGATCTCCCTAAGTAGCAAAAACAAACAAGCAAACAATAAAATTGGTGGGAAAGGAAGAGCAGATATGGTCATTGTTCTATTCCTTTCATTCTGCTTTTAAGTTTTTGCCATTCATTCTCCCATTCATTTATTCACTTATTGATTGATTGATTCATTCATTTATAAACATGTATTTAGAGTCTTACTATGATCCAGGGGGTATGCTGGATCATCCAGTCCTTGTCTTCGGGAACTCAGAATCAAAAATACTATCTCAAAATTTTTTGGCACAATGAACCTGACTTTGCCAATCAGAAAAGTGGGTTTTCCCCACACTATTCAAATAGGTGCTTTTAAAATAGATTTAAGAATATTTAAAGGCTCATAAAACCTACATTTTTGTTGGAAGGTATCCTAATAAATATTATTTGGTGTATATGCATGTGAATATACATAGCTGTGTATATAAGGTACATACATATTTGCATATTCCTTATATTTCTTTTAGTATCATATTTCTACAGAGGCCTTTTCAAACTACTTTTGAAATGAATTAAATTCTAAAACAGCCTTTAAAATACAAAAAAAAATGACAGTTAGAAACTCATGAGACAAAAATTTCATGAGACAAATTTCATGAAATTTTTAAAGCGCAGATTTAAGATGTCTTTACTGCATCCTCTAAAATACGGCATATGAATATGAGTAATGACAACACATACACAGCAATTCCATTCAATAGAAGGTGGCAATACTTTTGGTTTATTTAAATCATGTAAGAAATGATTATTTTATTGTTACAAATAGTAATAGCTATTCCTATTCCTCAATGAGTATTGATTATATTTGAAGCTCCTTTAAAACAATAATTCAGTCCATCAACCTAAGAGCTCATTATCTATATTTTATAGATGAAAAACTGAAGAGAAAAAAAGGTTAAAGAATTTGGTTTATTAAAATTAGTACAAAATATCACAAGATAATACAATTTGTTAGAAAAGTCATAAAACCTGTTCCAAATGACCTTTAATAATTGAAAATTATTTTAAAATAATGAATTGTAGTAAAAAAGTGATGAAATACTCTTTAAGGACATGATTTTCTTTCCTGGCTCAAGCATAACTTTGAATAATTTTTATCTCCTTGTTCATCTTCCTCTTTGCTTTTTACCAGTTCTGAATTTCTCCTTTCCTCCCTTCTCTTCTGCACTGAAAAGTTTTAAATGACTGCTGTATTCTCTAAGAAGAGTTTGAATACAGCATTTTAAACTTTAAGGAGCTCCTTGCCTCTTGGAAGAAATACAATATGCTGCATTCATTTTTTTCTTAGGAAAAGAGCCACATATTTACTTTTATGTAATTATAAACAATCCTCTAATCTTTTCATTATTAACTGAATGTATACAAAATTTAAAAAGTATAACAGTATGCAATTTTCCCATGAAGCTTCACACTCATTCTGAGACATCTGTCCTGTATCATCTGGTGGAGATTCCCTCTGCCCTTTGTTATTTGTGCCATGGTGTCCTGATCTGCTTATGTTCCATGCTCCTTTCTTCTTATCCATCCACCTCTTAGACCCATTTCTTCAGTATCATTAGCCCAGTTTCTTCTGACACAAAGGCTTAAAAGCCACTGCTTATTTCTATCTATCTGTGTTGCCAACTTCTTATGTCCCTGTCATTAGTGACACCTTAAATCTCTGACAGAAAATGTCAAAATCTTCCAAACTGCACTTTAGCTAAATTTAATAGAGCATTGGGTATCTCTGATTAAAACAATTGGAACTCATGGGAATAAATGGTATTGATGGGGTCTAAATAAGTGGCATTGACTGGCTATCTCAAAATGCAGATTTGACTTTGCATATCATGTTCCAAACAAGCTAATTATTCTCAATGTTTCTGCCAACAACCACAGTGACTGTGTACAAGTGTATGGAGGATTGGCTCTAGTCAGTTCTCCTAAAATTTTAAGCATTTTCCATAGTTTCATAGCAAATACTAGAGCTAGAATATTAAAGAAAAGGTTAGAATTTAAAAAGTAGTTAAAAGCCTACTAAGTCTTCATTTTTTACCAATTACCTACAAACATTTGACTTTTACTTCCTAATATTGATATACTTTCTTTGGAGACAAAGCTCTCATTCTCTCCTCTATTTTTATTTCTTTGGCATTTTAAAATACTCTCTCTTTCTTTTTAATTACTAGTAAATATTGAATGAATTTCCTTTTGGAATAGGGATTATAGCAGATTTGTACATCTTAGCTATAAAACCTCAAAATAATCTTTTAAAATGCTTTTTGAATCTTTGTTCAAAAATAGATTTTTCTCTTCTTAACCTTTAAAAATGGTTTGAAATGTTTTAAAAGGACAAAGTGATTCTTAAATATAGTCACAGTGACATCTGCCAAAGCTAAAAATATCTCATTGGTTTAGCAGGCCAAATCTGTAGCCACTATGAAGTCCTAATGTTATTGTAAATGTCTTATTGATGGGTTATGTGGATAGAGCAATGGGTTTGTAGAATTACATGTAACTCAAAGAGACACTGATAAGCTTTATTTTGCACTTTTGTTCCAGATGCCAGAGGAAAACACTTAATCCATCTGATTTGTTCCAAAACACTGCCTTAATGACATTTGGAAGGACTTAACGACATTTTCCTTGATTCCAGCTCTACTATTCAGCCATACTTCATCCCACGTGATTAGACTCTGCCTTTGTAGGTATAGCCACAGTACCTCATTCATTAAGCCCATCATTTTTTAAAAAAATGAATTTTGTGAAGTACCTCTTTCCAAATAATTATGACTAGAAATTCTGCCCTTGCTCCTTGCTGGGCCCTGAGCTGTAAAGCAATTGCTTGCAAGAGGACTATCAGAATTGACTAACCCTAAGATCTTTTCTAACTACTTTTACCTCCTAAATTCCTACAATGATTTCAGAGGTTACTATTATCTTCAAATTCCTATAGTGATTCAGAGATTATAAGATGCTCATATAATAACAAAGGTATAAGAATGCAGGACTCAATGACTGCAAAGTAAATCAGAGGGCACCATAGTAGAGCACTGGATAAATAACAGTGCAGTGTTACAATTCTTATGTTGAAGCCCTAAACTCCAGTATCTCTGGTGTGATTTATTTGTGAACAGAGTCACTGAACATGTAATTTGTTAAGGTGAAGTCATTAGATTGGGCCCTAATCCAATATGACTGGTGTCCTAATAAAAAGGGGAAATTTAGAACAGACATGCACACAGGGAGAACACCGTGTGAAGATGAAGGCTGTGGTCCAGGTGGAACTCCTACGGGACAATGAATGCCCACACAGAAAACTACCAGAAGCTGGGGGAGAGGCATGGGACAGATCCTTCCTCACAGCCTTTAGAAGGAATCAACTCTGCTGATACCTTCATCTTAGACTTCTATCCTCCAGAACTATAAGAAAATATATTTCTGTTACTTAAGCCACTCAGTTTGCAGTACTTTGTTATTGCAGCCCTGGCAAACGAACATAGGCAGCCAAGTTGAGAAAATGCTTTCTCGGCAACAGGTACAGATGTCAAAGAAAAGGGACGGTCTGATATTAAATTCAAACAACTGTTATATTCCACGACAGAGACTCAGCAATGCTGAATGAACTTTCTTCCCTGTAGCAGGAGGAATTTCCTGGAAATCAAGGAGTTCACAAAGTATTAGCAAAGGCTGAAATGTTTAAGTTATACGAGTAAGTAGCAAGAAAAGAAGGCAAAAGCAAATGGTTCTTATGAAACCAGTAGAGGCCAAAAAAAGCAGCAAAGTGGAGCTCAAATCCATCACTGAGCTTTATTATGTACACAGTGGGGATCATTTCAAAAGAGTAAATAAGGAGTTAAATACAGATCAAAGCACTATTAAGTCTTCCCCGGCAATTCTGTGCAAACATATAAAACCTTGAAGAGACTGGATGCAGGAAATATGAAACCTTGAGCTTATTAACTTCAGCTTCCTCATCTGTATAATGGAGCCAAGCATACAGACATTTGCTTGGACTTCTGTAAGAATTATATGAGATAATCCATGTACAGTGCCTGATATGGCAAGCTGTTGGAAAATGACAGAAGCATAGATACATACACAACTAGAATTCAGATTTTTTTTCAGATGAAATGTGGAAATTAACATTTCTCCTTGTACCTTCCTGCCAGTTCTTTAAAGTAGTACCTGTTTAACTTAGGCTTGATTTTATCCCAGGCAACACTTACCCAATTATTATGTATAGTGAAGAAACAGACGTCTGAGACACAGGTGAATAACAAGTGATATGAAAGAGATGGTGCGTGCTGATCTGCCTTTGTCATTCCCCATCCCCAATGTCTGTCATTCTTTCCATCTAAATCTGAGCTCCAGGCAGAAACCATCACGAGAGAGTCAAAACATGCTTGTAAATCTGGGTTCCATTTTCTATAATGAGGTCTTGCCTTTCCTCACTTTCTAGAGGAACATAAGCCCTGAATGGCATAACTCAGAGGGCAGGTAACACCTCTTTAATATCTCTCCCCACGCTGACCTATTTCAATGCACTTCTAGGGATGAGAAGCTATGCAAAGACTGGAAGAAAAACACCTGAGAGGCTGCCTCCTCCTGGGAATGTTTCAGCTTTTCAAGATTCTAGGTCATCCCTCTCCCTGATATTTGGAGTTCATTCCCACTGGGAGGGCAATCTGTTCAGACAGTCTCTTTAAAAACAATTATTGTTCATCTACAGTCTAATAGGAACCACATTAAAAAAATAAAGCCTCACATGGAGTTTTTCTTTTTAAATTTCATCAACTAGAAAGCATAAGTTGCATTAAGGTAATTTGATTAATTTTGAGTTAAATGATTGAGCCACCTCCTGAGAAAGTCATCATTTAACTCTCTACAAATGGCCAAATAGAGAAACTGAATGCTATTGATGACATTCACGTGGAATGGGTTAAGTTTGTTGAGGAACTGAGAGGTGTCCTGTGGTGATAGGAAGACTGACCAGACAGTGTTTCTGGCTTCCAGTGACCTAGTAGTTTCCTATAGCAAAGACTGTTGCTCCTTGAAATGGATGGATGGGGACTTCATCATGAAGTGCTTTCAAGTGTCAAGGAATCTCTTCTTGGTAAGACAGAAAATATGAATTGAGACTCATTAGGATTAGATGCGTGTTACTTTTGCAGGGAAGACGGGGAATGTGTCTTCATGTGAGATGAGTGATTCATCATGGAACCATGGGTAGGGTTTCTGAAGACAAGGAAATCTTTCCCTATACTAAGTGTCTTGCAGGCACTTCAAGTCACAAACCCAAACAAGTCTTTATGGCTGCCAGTCTTACCACACTTCTACATTGCATGCACAAGTTTCCTATAATGAGGGACTGTGTTCTCCAGGCTGTGTTCTCACTAAAACCACCACCCAGGAGACATTTGTACAATTTTTAAAGTTTAGAAGAATGAAGCAACTTCAGAGGATGGCCTCTAGACTACTCATAAATCCCTCTTACTATATTTAATTTTCTTTCCTAATTTCTTACTCACTGGAGTGTATGGATGTCTAGTGTGATTTTGTATGCAGGTGTCTTTGTGTGAATTTGTTGGTTTTGTGTACATGGTGTGCATATGTGTGTTCACCTGTGTTTATGAATATCATTGGCTATTTCCAGACAAAATTTCTTATGCAGGGATTCCAGCCAAGCTGGAGGCATAGGTAGGAATGCTTCACTTCCTCGTACACCCTAAGAAGGATAACAACTGATTTAAAAACACAAAACAACCAGACCTCCCAGAAAAATCAAACTGCACTGAAGTCAGTCAACCAAGGAGTTTAAGAAGACACTTACATCCAGATAGGTAGGAGGGGGAGGGGAAGAGATAGGAATGTGGGGTGGAGAAGGTGTGCAGCAAGGCTGCAGACTGGGTGGTCCAGGTGGCAGCTGGCAGAGGGTATTTCCCATATCCACATGCAGATAGACCAGAAGAAACAACTGGGGATTGAGAGAGACCACACAACCCAGGGTTCCAGTGCAGGGAAATAAAGCTTTGAAACCTCAGTCTGTAAAAACAGACTGTGGAGGTTGCAGTGGTGAGAGAGACTCTCAGCCTCACAGGAGAGTTCATTGGAGAGACCCACAGGGTCCTAGAACATACATAACACCACCCACCTAGGAATTAGTAGCAGAATGGCCCAATTTGCTCGTGGGAAGCGAGGGAAGTGACAGTAAGCAGAGTAAGAGCTGAGTAAGTGAGCAAGAAGCATTTTTCCCTCTCTGATACCTTACCCACATACAAAATCACAATGCAGTGAAGTGGGTCACCTTGCCATGATGAACAACTAAGGCTCTACTCTTTACAACTTAACAGGTGCTCCAAGAAAAAGAAATATGGCCTGAATGAAACAACAGATCAAAAGTCCAGGGAAAAACTAAGTGAGAAGGAGATAGCCCACCTATCAGATGCAGAGTTCAAAATACCAGTAATCAGGATGCCCACAGAAATGATTGAGTTCAGTCACAAAATAAAGGAAGATACAAAGGCTATATGAAGTGAAATAAAGGAAAGTGTATAGGGAACCAACAGTAAATGGAAGGAAATTGGGATTCAAATCAATGACTTGGAGCAAAAGGAAGAAATAAACATCCAACCAGAACAGAATGAAGAAACAAGAATTCAAAAAAAAAAGGAGAGGCTTAGGAACCTACGGGGACAACTTTAAACATTCCAACATCCAAATCATAGGGGTACCAGAAAGAGAAGAGGAAGAGCAAGACATTGAAAACTTATCTGAAAAAACGATGAAGGAAAACTTTCTCATTCTGGGGGAGAAACTAGACTTACAAGTCCAGGATGCTCAGAGAGTCCCAAAGAAGTTGGGTCCAAGAAAAAACAAACCAAGACACACCATAATTAAGTTATCCAAAATTAAAGAGAAGGAGAGAATCTTAAAAGCAGCAAGAGAAAAGGAGAGAATCACTTACAAAGGAGTTCCCATAAGACTATCAGCTGATTTCTAAAAAAGAAACCTTATAGGCAAGAAGGGGCTGGAAAGAAGTATTTCAAGTCATGAAAAGGCAAGGACCTACATCCAAGATTCCTCTATCCAGCTATCATTTAGAATGGAAAGGCAGATAAATTGTTTCTCAGATAAGGTCAAGTTAAAAGAGTTCGTCATTACCAAGCCCTTATTATATGAAAGATTAAAGGGACTTATTAAAGAAAAAGATCAAAAACTATAAACAGTAAAATGACAACAAACTCACAATGATCAACAACTGAATCTAGAAAACAAAAACAAAAATTAAGCAAATAGCTAGGACTGAAACAGAATCACAGAAATGAAGATCACATGGAGAGTTATGAGGGGGAGAGGCAGAATGGAGGAAAAAGGTACAGAGATCAAGAAACATAAATGGTAGGCACAAAATAGACAGGGGCAGGTTAAGAATAGTGTAGGAAATGGGGAAGCCAAAGAACTTATAGGTACAACCAATGGACGTGAACTAAGCACAGGGAAGTACTGGAGGATGCAGTGGTACAGGGGGTGGGGGAGAAAGGGAGAAAAAATTGGGACAACTGTAATAACATAATCAATAAAATATACTTAAAAAAAGTTTCCTATATGGGCACTGCTTTTTTTCCTAAACCCTGATATGACAAAAGACAATTTGCTGCATCTGCTATTTAAAAAAATTTAGTAAGTGCCTTCTAACCCACTGTCATCCCATCACAAAGGCATGCCAAATGGGATTAATTTAGAAATTGACAGTAGTTATGACTTCAGTCTCCCCATTTTAAAAACAGTTCGGCACTCGCTGGTGTAGCTCAGTGGATTGAGCGTGGGCCTGCAAACCAAAGGATTGTGGTTCGATTCCCAGTCAGGGCACATGCCTGGGTTGCAGGCCAGTTCCCAGCAGGGGATGCACCAGAGGCAACCACACATTGATATTTCTCTCCCTCTCTCCTTCCCTTCCTCTCTAAAGATAAATAAATTTAAAAAAATCTTTTAAAAATATAGTTCAGACAGTTTCCATTCTGGCCACTTGTGTATTTGGAGGACCTAGATTCTCATAAAACAAGGGAGACTTACTTAGGTGCAGTTCACAAATATGTATCATTCAGCATGTGCAAATACAAACAGATGTGATGGATAATTTGCAACTCTACCTATTCCCACAGCTGTGTAATAGTGGAGGTACAATCAATATTCATCTGAATACAAAGCTTTACAGATAAATTTGGAAGAATTTTCCATCAGAATGAAGGCTAACTTACTGAAAGATAAATGGTTCAAAGGAGATGGGAAATAGAAACTAGATCAAACTGGAAAACCTTTTGCTTCACAAGATCTTATATTTCTTTTTTTTTAAATTACAGTACACATTAAATATATTTTGTAGTTTCAGGTATATGGAAAAGTGGTTTAGCCATCATACACTACAAAGTGCTCCTCCTGCCCTGATAACCCACCTGGCACTGTACATGTTATTGCAATATTATTGACTATATCCCCTATGCTGTACTTTACATCCCTATGACTATTTTGTAATTGCCAATTTGTACTCCTCAATCCCTTCACCTCCTCACTCAGTTTCCTAACACCCCTGCCCTCTGGTAACCATCAGTCTGTTCTGTGTGTCTATGACTGTTTCAGTTTTGTTTTATGGTGTTCTTTAGATTCCACATATGAGGGAAATCACATATTTGTCTTTCTCTGACTGACTTATTTCATTTAGCATAATACACAACATCCTATATTTCTTACATCCACAAGGACATCTTGAAGAGAAACTGCCTCAAGGTGGATGGATGCTAAAACTCCCCCACTGTAATAGCATTTTCAGGAAGGAAAGGGCACTGGTAGTGCACACTTATATATGTGATCTCAAGGGACCCTAGATATGAAGTATCCTTTAAAAAAAGAATCAAAGAAGATTTAAAACAGAAAATGACAAAGGAGCCGTGATTACTGCTTCCTCATAAGGTACTACCTGAACCCCAAAGGCATCTATTACCTGTAGCTAGAGGACGACACCTCAGCTGATAAAGGAGTTCTAGGAAGAACTTCACTTTCCAGCAGCCTTAAGAGGACTAGCTGATCAGGGAGTGCTCCCAGCTGGGCTTCATGAGAAAAATGTTTAAATTGCTGGACCTGAGCCTGATTGTGGAGTTCATCCTCATGTTCTACCCGAACAAAC
The DNA here is from genome assembly GCA_004027735.1 of Carollia perspicillata. NCBI lineage: Eukaryota > Metazoa > Chordata > Mammalia > Chiroptera > Phyllostomidae > Carollia > Carollia perspicillata. The sequence continues at coordinate 10,597 of PVKM010027587.1, forward strand.
CCATTGACTGGCTCCTGAGCCATATTCTGTGGGTGAAGGTATGAGACTTCAAGAAGGACATGAAGCCCTGGGACCCACACAAAGCCAATCTATGGATCTGCTTCAAGCAGTCCTTCTTCCAGAATGTAGGCACTCACTCTTGCTGCCTGGTTGTTAAGATCCAGAAACTAAAGGCCAAGGACTTGGGGAAGCAGGTATTGTGGAAGGAGCAACTGTGAGCCTCCAGGTGCACCAACACTACCCCAGCAGGCCTTGCTGCCTGGAGGTTTCCTCCAGGTGCCATGCAAGCCAGTGGAGAGAGGGACTCCATCGACCCCACCTCTTCTGGGGGCTGGGTCCAGAGTGGTTCTTCTTCCACAGCTGAAACTCTGACCACCTGAGGGCAAGCTTTTCAAGGCTTGTGGAGGTGCTGGTCTTTCAAAACCACCAGTCTGACTAGGAAGCCAGGCAGGAGGGCCACCCAGCCATTCTCCAGTACCTGCAGAGACCTAAGATCACCTCTAGATGGCTTCTTCCTACAGCGTGTGACAGGGCATGAGGTGGATGCTACCTTTGGCCTCCTGGAAGCACTGCAACTCTTCATCTGAACAGACTTGCTGTTGGGGGTCATTCTGATTGAAATTTTTCCTAAAAGATCGACTGAGTCCAGGGCTTCTGAAGGTGCACTTTACTGGCCCTGAAGCCCAGGAGACCTGGGACATCCTGGCATATGTTTCTGGAGTCCAGGCCTGCTTCCCTGCTCACTAGCCTGGGTCACTGCTTGCCCTGAGGCCCATGGAGCTGGTGCTGCCTCACCCATCAAGCCACAGGAGCAGGTAGGCTGCCCACCCTCTGTACCTGAGGCCACCATGCTGCCCAGAGTCTTCACACTCTGCTGCCTTCAGCTAGGCAGTTTTAGAAGAGCTTTTTCCTGTCTCTGGTGCAAACACTGGAATGAATATACCACTTCAAGTGCTGTGTCTTTATTCTTGGACACATTTGATTTTTTTCCCTGTAAGTCCACATATACTTTGGTAAGAGCATGACTTGTAATAAGGAATTAATAAAGAAAGGAAATGGCTTTACAGTTGTCAAACATAGTATGAAAGTTTTATCTAGCACATCTAGGGTTGAAGTCTTGCATAATTCACTGGGATCCAGGATGATGTCTTTCTCGATCTACGGGCTACATGAAGGAGAACAAAAAAGTGTAGTATTTAAAATCAAAGGCTACATCTTGCTAAATCTAAGGTTTTCCACAGTCATCATCTTGACTTTCTTTCCTAATTTCCATCTATTTCTGGTGACTTCTCAAATCATTTTAAGAAGATAGAGGCCCTGGCCAGGTGGCTCAGTTGATCAGAGGTCCATCCTGTGCACCAAAAGGTTTAGGTTACATCCATGGTGGGGGTGTTGTTTCTTTTGCACACCACCAATGTCTCTCTCTCTCTCTCCCTCTCTCAGATCAATGGACACATCTTCCCGTGATTATTTAAAAAAAGAAAAATAATGAGAGGAAGACAGGGAAGTTAAAGTTATATGTAGTTTTCTTTTTAAATTTTGAAGTTCAAGAAAGTATAAGCTATGCTTGTTTTAATAAAGTACTTGCATTATGGGCTATTTTAATTTTTATTCTACAACTAACAAGTGCTATAGGCAGTTGTAAGTTTATGTTATTTTAGAGACAAAGTTCATCTTTAGCCTCAATTTATTTAGTCTGAAAGTTTTTTGTGTATACCTCCCTTTCCCAAAGGGATTGGGGATGGGGGTTAGGAAATAAGAAAATGTTTAATTGCTGCACACAGCCAAGCAGTTCAGCAACAGAACATTAATTTTATTTTAATAATGCTATTTTAATTGAATACTTTGCTGGTACTGCATTCAATTGGGTCTGTTATTTAAAATTACATTAAGAAAGATCATCCCCATATACAACTAAGGCCACCCACGCTCCCAAATAACAGGTTACCCGTTTGGAAACAGAATTTAAATTACTATTTCTTGACGAATTCTTCAGTGAAATGGGACAAGTATTAATAGACTAGCAAGTTATTGTTTTAGAATAAAGAAAAATTGAAATGTAACTTCTCTTCCATATACGGTGGCACTGTCCACTGAATTCTGTTGTTTTCTCCTTCAGTGATAGGATTGTAACTAGGAACCTCCCTTGTATCTAGGTGTGTCTGTAACTTTCTTGCCAATGGATATGAGCAAATGTTATGTGGGTTACTGTCAAGCCAAGGCTATTATAACATGCAGTGTATCTCCTCCATGATCGCTTTTTATATTTCTGTGGCTAAATATTTATTATGACATGGCTCTGTGAAATAGTGGAACAGAGATGGGATGACCCAATCCTATCATGATCACTCCAAGTAGATTTTTTTTCTGCTCAGCATGTCTGTTATGTTAATCTACTGAAATTTGTGTGTCTGCTATTAAAGTCTAAAACTCCCTACTTCTTACATGTCCCTGTTTAGATGGGTTATATTTTTGAATAAGTCTAGAAAGTATAAAATAGGTATTGGTTGGTCATCTGTTTCTTCTGACATTTCCAAGAAGGGCCAGGCCAGCTTTGTATAGGGAATGCATAGTAGCAGCCAAGTTCTGGTACTAATTAGAAGCCCAAAACTTTGAAAATCAGAATCTTTTCATGTCATTACCACTGTTTAAGAATACTAAGTAATTTTTATTGTTTTTGTTTAAATCATTGCCTGTGTTTATTTTATTTATCTATTTAATCCCCACCTGAAGATATATTCAATATTTTAGACAGAGAGGAAGGGAGACAAAGAGAGAAACATCAGTTGATTGCCTCCTCCCCAACCAGAGATTGAACTCACAGCCTAGGCATGTGCCATCACAGGGGATCAAACCCTCAAACCTTTGGTACGTGGGACAACAATGCAACCAACTGAGCCACCTGGCCATGGCTAAAAATGCTAAGTTTTTATGAAGAAAGCTAAAGAAAGAAGAATGCAATTCAGTTTGGTAACTAGCAAATTAATCAATAAATGAATGAGTGAGTAGGATGGATGGATAGACAGAGAAAACAAGAGAGGAAGACTAGGATTTAGGTGAGGACGCAAGAGGACAAGTTGGTCCTCTTTTTGTATCTTACAAGTACAACTGATGCAATAACAGTGCATCCTCCAATGGGCAGCAAGAAGAGCATGGTATTTAGTATTAAGCAGATGAAAACTGGTATTTGTTGAGCAAGCATAATATGTCATGCGCTGTACTGTATATTTCTATATACAATCTTATACCTTCATATGCACTGTTTCATTAAAATCCTGCAAGGAGAAAACCATATTATCAACTTTTTATAGCTTTTTACAGTGAGACACTACTGAGGCTCCATTTCACCATCCCTGGATTATATTGCAGATATGTGGCTGAGCCAGAATTGGAGTTAAGTATTTCTTTTAAAAAAATATTTTCATGCTCTCACGGTTAACCCAACTTTTCCTCCTTTGCCCCTCTCCACGTATCCCATCCCCCAATCCCACAGTCAACCCCCCCCACCATTGTCCATGTTCACGGGTCACTCATATATATTGTTTGACTAATCCTCTGACCTGCTTTCAAGAAGTCCCCACTTCCTCCCTCCCCTCTTACAGCTGTCTGTTCTATGTTTTTATGTGTCTTGTGCTATTTTGCTTGTTAGTTTATTTTGTTAATTAGATTCCACTTATAACTGAGATCATATGGTATTTTTCTTTCACTGACTGGCTTATTCACTTAGCATAATAGTCTCCAGTTCCATCCATGCTGTCACAAAAGGCCAAACAAAAAATTCCTTCCTTTTTATTGCTGCATAGTATTCCATCGTGTACATGTACCACAGCTTTTTTTTTTATCCACTCATCTACTGATGGGCACTTAGGCTGTTTCCAAATCTGGGCTATTGTAAGTAGTGCTGCTATGAACATAGGAGTACATATATTCTTTTGAATTGGTGTTTTGGGATTCTTAGGATGTATTCCCAGAAGTGGGTCAAAGGGCAGTTTCATTTTTAGAGTTTTGAGGAAATGCCATACTGTTTTTCCACAGTGGTTGTACCAGTCTGCATTCCCACCAACAGTGCACTGGGATTCTCTTTTCTCCACATCCTCACCAGCAATTGTTGTTTGTTGATTTATTAATGATAGCCATTTTGGCAGGTACGAGTGATATCTCATTGTTTTAATCTGCATCTCTCTGTGGTTAGTGATGTTCAGCATTTTTTCATGTCTCTGGGCCATCTATATGCCCTCCTTGGGGAAGTGTCTGTTTAGGTCTTTTGACCATTTTTTAATTGGATTGTTTATCTTCCTGGTGTTGAATCATGTAAGTTCTTCATATATTTTGGAGATTAAACCCTTGTCTGATGTATCACTGCCAAATATGTTCTCACGGCAAGTATATTCCCTTTTCATTTTGCTGATGGTTTCTTTAGCTGTACAGAAGCTCTTTAATTTGATGTAGTCACATTTGCTTGTTTTTTCTGTTTCCCTTGCCCTAGTAGATATATCAGCAAAGATATTGCTATGCAAGATACCTGAAATCTTTCTGCATATGTTTTCATCTAGGACTTTTATGGTATCATGACTTACATTTAAGTGTTTTCCATTTTGAGTTTATTCTAGTTTATGGTGAAAGTCAGTAGTCTAGTTTCATTGTTTTGCTTATACTACTCACTATTGTAACTACAAAAAAAAAAAAATAAGGTACCTAGGGATAAATTTAACCAAGGAGGTAAAAGATCTATACTCAGAAAACTATAGAACACTGAAGAAAGACATTGAGGAAAATACAAATAAGTGGAAGCACATTCTTTGTTCATGGATTAGAAGGATTAACACCATTAAAATGTCCATACTATCCAAAGCAATCTATAGATTTAACACAATTCCTATATAAATACCAATGGCATATTTCCCATATATTTCAAAAATTTATATGGAACCAAAAAAAGACCCTGAATAGCCTCAGCAGTCTTGAGAAAGAAAAACAAAGTTGGAGTGATAACAATACATGATATCAAACTATAATATAAGGCCGCAGTAATCAAAATAGTCTGCTACTGGCATAAGAACAGACACATAGATCAATGGAACAGAATAGAGAGCCCAGAAATAAACCCATGCCTTTATGGTCAATTAATATTTGACAAATAAGGCAAAAGCATACAATGGAGTAAAAATAGCCTCTTCAGCAAAGGGTGCTGAGAGAACTGGACTGGTACATAAGTTACATATTTCTAACATTAACCAAATTTTACTCCTTATGGAAAGTAGGTAGATAATCTTCTAACTATACTTATCTCATCTATAAAATGAAAATCATATTTATTAACATAAATATAGTAATGTATACCCATGTACATATATTGTTAAAATTCAAAGTGATTATTGTCATCAACACATTGAGTAAATTTTACTGTGATTTAGAAATATCAGGTCCCCTATGGATTAGGCATTACTATTTGGATTTCAGAAGGAGAGGCCGTACAAATAGGAAGAAAAGTAAGTCTGTGCTCTAGGTCACCCTGGCCTTGATGGGTTTGCAGAACTCAACTGCTACACTGCTACAAGTCCTATTCTCTTTCATTGTCACTTCACATTGGAGACTTTCTACATCCTTTCAATCTCATTATTTTAACAAAATAGTTCCATGCTTTTTTGTCATTATTTTGTGACCATGTTTTAAAATGAGGTAAAATCAGCTTTTCTAACCAATTAAACCATACTAAGTGATGTTGTATTACTTACTATTCAATGCCTTTGTAGAGGCAATATCTTAAGCCTAGAAGTTATTATAAAGGAAACATTTCAGGTAGTGATGAGTGCTGTGGGGAGCATGCTTTGAGACTATGATGCTGACTGTAATAAACAGTATAGTTATTATGTATTTAGAACCTAAAATGTCCCAGGCCCTGTACTGGTTTACTATCATTATCTCATTTAATGTAAATAATAAACCATGTAAGTTAGTGTTATCGAGGAAGGAACGGGAAAGGTCAAGTAACTTGCCTAAGGTCACATATGTTATAGAGGGCACTGTCGGTCTACTAAAACCTAATCATCACGCTTTATTGTGTATTCTGTGTGTAAACTATCTACGAGTTATTTTAGAGGTTTTTGGATTAAAAATAGACCACTCAAATGCTTTGAGCATAGGGGAACATTAGTTATGGGTGGGAAAGAAGATGGGGGTCTTACCTACACAACCTTAAATCCAATGAATGAACCTTCAGTAGTAATACATTATTGGTGCTAAAATATATGCATACTAAAAACTTCTGTGACATTCAATAAGATGTACAAAGGAACAAGAACAACACGTTTGTGCTGATTCTTTAATGTAGCTAAGGACATACCAAATCTTCAAAGTGCAGATGCTAGAATGTAGCTGCAATACTGTGTTCTGAGAGAACGCCACCTTGTGGTAATTTACTTTTAAACAGAGAGAGACACAGCCTCTGCCTTTTAAAAGAATGAAGATGCTTGCTGGAGTTGGGAGGCCAAGGCCAAAGGACCGTATCTTTCAAGCATCTGCATGTGTAGACTGCAGCTGGGAGCACATATGATTCCACTTTTGAAAATAAAACCAAACTAAACACCTTGTACATTTTTTAACTTCATTTATAAAAGATGCTGGTGCCTTGTGGCCTTTCATAATATGTACAGAATGGAAACACAATATTGATATGAAAACAGAAAATAAAAACAGTCCTTGAAAGGATAGGACAAAGAGCTTTTAATCTCCAGGTTAGAAATAAAAAATCAGAAATAAAACTTTTCATATTTTTAAGGCTGCTTTGATGGGCAAAATGTGAAAGTTTTCACTATAGCAGAAAGTGAGCAATATTTTAAAACTATCAGGAATAGCAATGCCTTTTCATTATTGGTTCAATTTCATGTTATTACATTTTTTCTCTGTTCCTGCAAAGGTGGTGAATATTTCATTCAAAATATAAGCACATTATAGTTTGGTCAGTAATTCCAAGGTTATTTGTTTTATGATCTTTCTTTTCTTTATATGAAATGCTATACTGTCATTATTCCTCAAGGACCTAGAGTCTAGGTGTAAAATAATTTTGATATTGTATATATGCAGTTATGGGATGCTGAACAGCCATACCTCCATAGATAATTAAGGGCAGATTCAGCAAAGAGAATGAAGAGAAGTATTAGGAGCTGGTAACCTGTGCCAAGAAAGACCTAATGATTAATTAGACAAAAATATCAATCATTTCTCTTTAGCAAATGAAGAAGGATATAGGGGCTATTCAGACAGGACATTAAAACATGCTCATCAGAAAGATATTAAACCAATAATTATAAGTGCTTTGAGAGCAGGCACCACACATTAGTTATGCATGTGGCTTTAATATCTCATCCTTAGCAGTCAAATTCTTGCACTGGATAGGAACTTGGTAATGGGAGTGATGGGTAGGAAAAAGGAAGATGATGTGAGGCAGATATAACCTCGAGAAAGGAATTTGATCCATCAGGAAGGCCATGGGCTCTTACAGAAGGATAAGAGATACATGCCCCTGGCTACCTCATTGAGTGGGATGAGTGTCACCAGCAGGTTCGTTAAATCAAATAAGAAAAAGGGCAATCAGGACCTGGGTTTGATAACTATCTTCTCACCCTGTGCTATCTCATCACAAAAGCGTATCAAATAGTATTGATTTAGAAATTTAGATTAGTTATGACTCCATTTGCCACATTTTAGTATGTGGTTCTGGCCATTTGGTTTTTTGGAGGGTTTAGAGTTCCTTTAAAATAAGGAGTCAAATTCTTGCACTGGATAGGAACTTAGTAACTGGAGTGGGCTGAGAATAAAGTAAAATGATGTGAGGCAGACTTACCTAAAAAAAAGGAAGTTGATACATTTAAAATAAGATAAAATGGCAAAGGAACTTTGATTGTAAGTAGAAGAGGGTTTTATGGGTATTCTTGAGGCCATATTCTAAAGCTGCTTTACTCTTCCATTGGGTAAATGGAAGGCCACAGGTCTTTGAGAGAAGAAATAGAAGTAAATGCCCTGGCTAGCACATAAAGTAGGACCAGTCCCACTAGTAGGTTAGAAAAGATTTTTTATTTAATACACCAGTAGGTTAAATAAGAAAGAAAAACAATGA
>PVKM010027588.1:0-18712 GCA_004027735.1 Carollia perspicillata
CATGTTTTGGGATGGGAACTCTGCTTCCCCTCAAAGGTTAATAATGTTTTCTCCATAAAGGGGTAAGTTTTTATTTGCTGTTTCTACCAGAGGTTGAATCTCAACGGTGACAGCTAACACAGCTTTTTCTCACTAAGGAGCTATTGGGCAACACTGGGAGCAAGAACATTTTCTGAATAAATGATCCAGTTGAATTGCTTGCTATGATATATTACATATATGCTCCTATGATATATTGCATAATCCTTTAGGAAGTGTTATCTTATTGATGCGCTGGAGGGAAGGTTTGGTTCACTAAGCATTGCCAGATAAAACACAAGATGCACAGTTAAGTTTTAACTTCAGAAGACACTGTTTCTTTTTAATATAAGTATGTCCCAAATGAGAATTATTAGCTAAATATGGCAATCCTAGATTATCTGTCATACAAAACACCCAAGGATGTCTTGTTTTTTGACAACCTGTTCTTTATTGCTTGGTTTCCATAATTGTGGTCATTACTTTGCTTACCATCCCCTTTACTGTGTGTCAGTGAATCTTCTGTGCATTAACTGTGAGCCAGTTGCTAATGCTGACAATTCGTATGACCTGCTAACAGATTGGTTATTCAGGCATAACAGAAACCTTTCCCAGAGCCTTTTGGGAGCTGGGGCTGAACATTCAAAGCTCGTTTTTAACCTATTCAAACACATATCTCCTTTTGAGAAACATAAAAACTTATGTCCCTGAACTCCATTGAGAGTATTATTTTCTATAGATTCTTTTATGAAAATATTTTATCTTTTCCATTTTATAAATATAAAATTATATTATGATAGTAACTTTTTAAAGTTACACTCCATATAACATTGCTGTAGCGATTTTGAAATGCACCCCTAGAGAACAAGGTCCCCAATTGAGAATCAGTGATCTAGGCGATGCCAAAACTGATCAGTGAAAAGTCAAGTATTGAATCAGGCTACCCATTTAAATTTTTCTTTTATCTTTATGTTTTTTTAATAGTACAGAGGATTTCTTTCTTTCTTTCTTTCTTTCTTTCTTTCTTTCTTTCTTTCTTTCTTTCTTTCTTTCTTTCTTTCTTTCTTTCTTTCCTTCCTCCCTTCCTTCCTTCCTTCCTTCCTTCCTTCCTTCCTTCCTTCCTTCCTTCCTTCCTTCCTTCCTTCCTTCTTTTCTTTCTTTCTTTCTTTCTTTCTTTCTTTCTTTCTTTCTTTCTTTCTTTCTTTCTTTCTTTCTTTCTTTCTTTCTTTCTTTCTTTCTTTTCTTTCTTTCTTTCTTTCCTTTTTTTTTTACACTCACCATGCTGTGAATCCACAGGGAATGGGCTCCAGAAGCTCAGGCTCCCTTCCCCTGGTTCTCACACAGTGTGCTGCTGTGGGCGGAGCAGGCTGCTGCTTCAGATGAACCCAGGTACCTTTCTCTTTGGCTCCCCTTTCTTCTGATTATTTTACTTAATACATTTCAGGAAGCTACCTCACTCTTAGAGTGCTTAATATGCTCAATAGGTACATTAATTCTCTTGGCAAGAATCTTGCCCTCAACTTGTTTGTTTACAACAATGCCCACCACATGCTGGGTGACTCTGTACACTCTTCCAGCTTTGCCCTGGAACATTTGTGGAGCATTCCTTTTCAAGCAGTGTCCTTGATGTCTAGAATATCACCTTTCTTCTAGATTTGCATGTGTGTGGCTGAAGGGACAATTCCATGTTTTGGCTGTTCCAGCCAAAAAGCTAATTTTTTTCTTTCTTTTTTTAGAAGGTTTTATTTATTTATTTTTAGAGAGAGGGGAAGGGAGGGGAAAAGAGAGGGAGAGAAACATCAGTGTGTGGTTGCCTCTCATGTGGCCCCCAATGGGGACCTGGCTGGCAACCCGGACATGTGCCCTAACTGGGAATCTAACTGGCTACCCTTTGGTTTGTAGTAGTCTGTGCTCAATCCATTGACCTATACCAGCCAGGGCTAATTTTTTCTTTTTTATTTATTGCTAAAATCAGTATTTTGCAAAGAGTAACTCCAACAGAAGTTAAATAATAATCATATAATTATTTAAATGTGTGTTAGAAAATGATGTTTTCCACTCTATTGTAAAAACAGAAAACTTCAATTTAGAAACTACTGGTCCATGTAAAACTAATCAAAGAGTTTGCTTCTACGGGGGCTGAAGAAATACAACTTTCCTCCCACCTTCTAAGTTCTTCTAGCTGGGCCAATAACCAAATTAACGTGAGACAGATTAATAGGAGAAAATATGCATTTCAGAGGTGCTGTAAGATATGAGACCAATACGCAGTTTAGGTTTATATGCCATTCTGGACAAAGGAGAAAAGGCCGGTAGGAGTCCGGGATTTTAGAAAGTAGGCAGTTCACAGGTTGATGAGAAAGAGCAAGCATTTGGAAGTCAATATCTTACAGGGCTACCCAGAAAAAGTGGGACGCAGGGGGAAGTCTAACAAACACTTCACTTGGATCCTCCTGGTGCGACACACTTGATTCCTATCTGCTAAGGTGAATGTGTTAATGTTCCCTTCCTGAAGCAGGTTCCTCTATTTGATTCCTTTAGGCAGGAAGTGAGGGGAGTCAAAGGTTTCTCTTGAGTCTTTTGTTAATAGTGAGCTTAAAATCACTATACCTAAAGACACATTTTTGGGTGGTAAGCTTAGCCCTCCCCCCTTAAAAAATTGCTATTACTTTTCACTCTCCCCTCTTAAGTCAACCAGCTGTTTGGGTCTGTTGTAGGTAAGCAGAACACTGCTGCCTTTAAAGACAGCAGGCTACTCACAAATCTGAAATGCCTTGAAATTTTTTTATTGACACTATTACAGAGGGTCCCTATTTCACCCCCTTTGCCCACCTCCACCCAGCCCCCCACCCCCTTGCCTTTACCACACTATTGTCTGTGTCCATAAGCTATACATATATGTTCTTTAGCTAATCCTTATCGTTAATGGTAACATTATAATACCTTGCATTTGTTCTCATTTATCTTTTCAACACAGGAATTCGATTATATATTATTCCCATTTTGCAGATGAAGTTGCTAAAACTCACAGTGGATAGATACCTGGTTAAACTATTGAGGATCAGACTATAATCTTTATTATAAACTATAGCCTGTTTTTATTTCTATTGAATTAGTTTTAAAATTACATTATTGTACACTTCTGTGCTTCAAGTATCTATTGATATATAAACAATTAGATTTTAAGGAGGACATTTTCATGAGAAGATTAATATCTAGGCAATTATAGCCCCAGGAAAGAAGCTTTCAGATATGTATTAACTCTCCTTACAGATACTTGTTTTATTTTCACCCAAATGATAGGTTTAGTGTCATGCAAAGAAGTATGTAATAGCCAGGCTTTTTATTGTATCATCCACTTTTGGATTAAGTTTACTGAGCTGCTGTAGCAGCCCAGGGTTCACACACTTAATCTGGTTAGGCTGTTGTCTGCCGATTAACTAGGATTTATTGATTTCTTTTCAAGTTGGAGAGCAGTCTGACTCAGAAATCTTTACCCCTGATTTAATCAACCTAAAATAAATACCAAACTTAAACTGATTGCTGAGTTCATCACATAATATTGATAGAGTAGGCAGTTAGACAGGCATGAGCAGAGCAAGAACTATAGGCCAGGTACAGAGTATCACCAGGGCAGAAAGTTCTGGATGCCTAGCAACCAACAGAACTAAAGGAAACAACTATTACAGTGTAGGGCCTTGCCCCCAGGGTGATCTTTCCTCCACTAGCATGTCTCTAGTCACGTGGTTTGGACCCCCTGACCTTTCATATCACTAGCCATGTGGTTTAGATTCCCTTAGATACACAAGAAGGGGGTTGGGAAAAAACCTCACATGAGTCCCATAGAAGCCCTTGCATGACCACTCCCTTAAGCATTAAACTCCCAGGACAATGAGGTTCTGGTCAGCATCAAATAATCTTAGGGAACAAAGCCTCCAGTCTATTGATCAAAGAGACAGGGTTTTTTTTTTTTCTTTTTTTTTTTTCTCAAACTAGAGGTAACGTTTAGAACTCAGTTGTGTTTCAGCTCCAAGACCAGAAAAGCAGCAAAACCAGACCAAGTGACACCAGGGCTGCCTCAGGACCAGATGCAGTGAATAATGACCCCCTACCCTAGTGCTGACCAATCAGTACAGACCACAACCCTGAAAGGGCACACCTGGAAAGCTGATGAATATTCTATTGAGATCCTCCCCTGAGATGGTCCCTAAAATTCCTGCATTTAGAAAATGGATAGTAACCCTTAATGCAAGGGGCACCCAATGTGCACCCTTGTTCTCTCTCTGTCTCTCTCTGTCTCTCTGACTCTCTTACCTTTGCTTTTCCTCCTCTTCTTCCCCTAGGTGCGTTACCTTTATTTTCTTTCTCCTGAGCTCCAAAGGCCCTTCTTTTGCTTCTGTAACTTGTTTCCTGAGTCTAGGCAGCCCAGCTGAGTCACTTCCTCTACTTCTCTGACTTTGTACATGAACTTCTTGCATTAGAGTTCTTACCTCTGAATTGTTTCTTAGCCAAACTCAAGAACTGAGGTTGCTGATCCAAGGTCTAATACCACTGTTAACAATATCACTCAAGCATGGACCATCATTTATCACTGTGGCATGTCCTGGCCTCCTAAATAAAAAGGAAAACACAAATTACCTACTAAAATTTTTTGATGGAAAGTTTTGAAAACAACATTTTACTGATTAATTAGACATCTACTATCACTTCTTCATGTTAAACAAAGACAGAAATGAATACTCAGGATTTGTAGTGGCTACTGTAATATTAATTATGTATTTAAGGGTATTGCAGGTTACTAAGGCATTAAGCACTGATTGCTATTAAATTAAATACGAAGATATTTATCAGACTCACTTTAAAATGCATAGTCTGTCTTGAAACAAAATTTCTACAGCAATAAAATTTAGATGAAATGTCTAAAATGCTAACCTAAAACAATCATTTTGTAGTTACTGTTAATTTATAATGCCTACCCCTGTTTGCCTAAACATCTTGAGTTTTGACACAATTAGTTTAATCTTTTCTGTTTATTATCATAGAGCATCTAAAAATATTACCAGCTGCTTTGGAGGACAAGATAGTGTGGGAAGATTATGTTGCTTCATGAAGGACTTTTCTAAACCTTCTTCCTCAGCTAGCACTAGAACAGAATTACAGATATTGAACATTTGGGGGTTCTGTCTTCCTGGTGAAAAACCATTCATAGGTAAGGTGAAATAAGTAGGCAGTCAATCATCACAATGCCCAACTTTAAGATATGTTGAAAATATCTGCTTGGTTATTTTTTATAAATCAGATGCTTGACAACCTTGTTAACCTAACCATCTTGTATATATTTACATACAGCTAAAGAACCTTGTTAGTCAATCAGCTAGACACCAAATGAACTCAGCTGATATCTGTGAATTGTTTGGACCTCATACACACTCATCTCCGGTCTTCAGCCACAGCATTGTTTTGGTGTCCTTCCTTTGGCCTTCATTTACATTGATTTTCGGGATAACAGAGTATACTTCATGTTAAATATACTGCTCATTTTATTGGGAGTGTTTTTGCAAATATAATTATTAGACTATTTGTGAATATCTAAGTCACTTTCAACTGATTCTAATGAGATTATCAAAATATGTATCAAAAAGAATACTTTAACTAAATTATTACAACCTAAAAAACTGGCTGTGGCTATGATGTGATTAAATTGTTATAATTATATGATACTTTTATTTTAAAAGACAGTTATAAATATATTTAATTAGAAAATATAATTTAATAAGTTAAACTTGTAAGGAGTCAATTAACTTCTACATGAGTAGTCTCATTTTAATATTCAAAAGTGGATAGGAATCTGTTCCTAATTTCTCTTATTGGAATATTATATCATTTTTCCTTGAAAGTTTTCTTGAACACATAAAGTAAAGCAAACCCTATATTCTCATAGTGATGCATTTATCAAAATGTGTTTTCTGGAGATTGACCTTAAACAACAAAACACATATACAGAGCAACAAATAACATGAATCAAAAGTTTATTATTTAACATAATAGAAAAATAGTACATACTTATTATAGTATCATCTTGGAGCTTCCCAATGTATATTTGTTTATTAGAGCTTTAAACAGTTTTGCAATAAACGAACCTGCCTATTTAACCCAGAGTTTCCCAAACTTATTTTAACATACAACTCTTTTTGTGGTTAAGTCTAACACCTATTTGCCTGAAGAGTGAGTATTATATAGATTGCACTTTGGCTAAGGTGGATCTAGGATATGAAAGTAAAAAAAGTACAGTATAAAAGCTTATGTTCTTTTTATGTATAGAAATATGAGTGTTGAGGGTGAGAAATATTTGGTTAACCAAAGAGTCTGTTTAGTTTTTTTATGTAAAATAAAAAACACATTTTTGATTTTCACCAATAACTTTATTGACTTGGATATTTAGAGTGTGTCAGCTATCTCCCACCTTGTATTACATTGATTGTTCTCAAGTACTGTCTTAATTTGATCACTATCATTTTCAACTGGTCTACCTCACCATGGAGCATCGTCCAGTAAGAAATCTCCAGCACTGAACTTCACAAACCACTTTGACATGTTTGATCAGTCACAGCACCTTCTCCATACACTGCACAATATTTTTTCATTCAGTTGCATTTTTACCTTTCTGGAAATAATAAAGCATAATATATTGAAAAGTAGCATATATTCTTCCGTCTTTAATATTAAAATGACTGCACAAAAATTCACCAATTTTGGTAAGTTTTTTTCTAATGCATGCTGATATGACAGCTGTCACCATATAATCTAACAAAATTGTTTTGAATGGAGTTCAAGACAACTAAGTGCTACTAGAGCCATCTTATAGGAAAAAAAAAACACTTTTTGGCCAATCTAATATCATGACATCTTGGATTTACTTTAAAATACTCTGGCTAAAAAATAAATTAAGAAAAAATGTCAAAATATAAGTAATTATTTAATAGAGTTGATGCATAGGTAGGTGTTTATTGTACTATTCTATTTTATATTTGAAATTTTTCAGGTAAGTTTTTAAAATTTAAAAAAAATATGCTCTTTTTATGTAAAGCTGCCTGCAATTACTAATTCAGACATGTTTGCATGATTTTGCAGGACAGGGTATAAGATTGCAAAGAACAATGCTTATTTTGTCATCTTGTCCTCTCTGTAACCAAGGGCAGACATTTGTTGAACTGTCAAATATGATTAGGGTGGTCCCATCAGAATTGTCCTCTGTGTTCAAACAATGGACTGAAATGAGCTGAGATTTGAACTTAAAACTTTAGCCTCGTTATGACCATGCTCTAACACAGTAATTCTCAAAGTGTCTTTTTTGAACTAGCTGCATTGACCTTGCCATGCTGACTTGCTCAAAATACAAATCCACAGGACCTCTTCCAGACTGAATCAGCATCTCTGGGAGTGGAGTCTAGAAATCTTTGTTACAACAAGCTTCCCCTCCCATGATTTTGATGCATGCTCAGCTTTGAAAATCACTTCTCATATCTATTGTGTTGATCTACACATAGACTTGCAATTTGAAATTTCCGTCATTAGCATTGTGTAAATGCTTTCTTAACTTCATAATAGGAAAAAGTTAACAGGGATTGTACCATTGGTTCACATGCTGCTTCTCCATCTTTAGAGCACTGTTTAGACATGTTGAGCAGATTGAGTTAGGAGCTGAGAATGTATCTATTATTTTAATGATGCAACAATGGTCCCATCCTGCTTAGAGGATACAGTGAGAACCTGTAAGTCCATTGTGCAGATACTGGGTTGACTAAAAAGTTGGTTTGGTTCTTTCTGTAAGATGGCTCTAGTAGTGCTTAGTTGTGTTTAGCATCATTCAAAACAATTTTGTTAGATTGTATTGTGACAGCTGTCATATCAGTGTGCATTTAAAAATGCTTATCAAAATTGATGAAACTTTGTGCAGCCATTTTAATATTGAAGATGGAAGAATATACACCACATTTTCAGCATATTATGCTTTATTATTTCAAGAAAGATAAGAACGCAACAGAAAGGCAAAAAAAAAAAAAAGATTTGTGCGGTGTATGGAGAAGGTGCTGTGACTGATAGAATGTGTCGAAATGGTTTGCAAAGTTGCATGCTGGAGATTTCTCTGTGGATGATTCTTCATGACCAAGTAGACCAGTTGAAGTTGATAACAATCAAATGGAAACACTAATGAGAACAATCAGTGTTATATCATGCAAGAGATAGCTGCCATACTCACAATATCCAAACCAATAAAGTTATTGATGAAAATGAAAAATGTTTTTTATCTTATGGAAAAAAACATATGGATTTTTTTGGCCAACCCAATATATTTAGACATGTCATTTGAGTTGTTGTTGGTAGCTTATTATCTTGGTTTTTGTGGCAAGATATTCTCTAGCAGGGTTTGCTTATCTGTAGATGGTGGATGGCAGCCCATCTCTATGCCCATAGTGTATTTAAAAGCACACAAGTTACTGGATCACAGAGTTTGGGTTCAGTTGCTATTTAATGAGGAACTGATCGCTGAAGTGGAAACATCCCTCTTAGTTTTGGTAAAAAGAAAAAGGAATACAGCCATTAGACCGAGGCCTCCAAAAGTTACAAAGCAACCCAAACTCTCCCCCTTGAGGCTTTAGGGCAGAGGTAGCTAACACGTTATATCTTGAAAATAGAAGCCTAAACCAAGCTTCTTTAGAGGAATTCATAAAGCTTTGCATTCCATTATGAACTTGTTTAATTAGAGAAGAGGAGAATTACTTTTATAGACAGGGAGATTGATGAAGAAACGGAAATTTGGGAACTTTCCTTTAATTCTATACTTGGCCTTAAGTATGTATTCTAATTGCAAAGCTATAGAGCCCCTGTATTCTTACATTTTTTAAATGAGGAGGCCATTTTGTTTATCATATTTCATTTCTCATGCTGATACTTGGCAAAGGTTCTTCCCTAATGTTCATGGAAACACAGGATCAGGCATAGGATCACAGGTAGTTTTTTCAGACTCTCTCCCTGTTACTGCTGCTCCATTAACAAATAGCAGAAGCTTTGGGCTTCATAGACTCTATGGCCATTTCTAATCATGACAGCTATAGTATGAGTTTCACTGACATTGTTCTACTGGCAAATCAAGGGCATGTTCTGACTCTGTACATTGAATCAGTATTGGAATACATCTTACCATTTACAATGTTTGTTTTCCCGCTTTCTATTTATTCAGTTCTCTTTTTAAAAAGATTTTTATTTATTTATGTTTGGGGGGGGGAGAGAGAGAGAGAGAGAGAGAGAGAGAGAGAGAGAGAGAGAGAGAGAGAGAGAGAGAGAGAGAAACATCAATATGGGGTTGCCTCTTGCACACCCGCCACTGGTGACCTGGCCCACAACAACCAGACATGTGCCTGGACTTGGAATCAAACTAACGACCCCTTGCTTCACAGGGCAGCATCAATCCACTAAACCACACCAGCCAGGGCTCACTTTATGCAATTCTTGAGCAAATAGGACTGTAATAAATTCCCAGTCCCATTTAACAAATATCTTGGGACAGTCAAGAGTTAAGTCAGTTTATGAAGAAGTGAGTCGTAGAAACCAGAGGGCCCTTTACTTAGTTAATAGAATCAGTTAGGGCAGTAAAGGAAGGACCCTCTTCTGGGTCTTTATCTGGCAGTTGCTACAACAGAGTCAGGTAAGGAGAAAAGATTAGGGAGCATTGGTACCAAAGTGGTCCATTTTTTTTCTTTTGCTTGATTTTAATCTAAATCTATATGAAACATTTTATAACTAAAACCCATTTGGAGAGGGCTTAATTTTGTGAGCCAAATGCATAGCAGTAAATGTTGATACTATTTTTAGCTTTACTAAGCTATAATTGGCAAATAAAAACTGTATATTATTTAAGGGGTACAGTTAAGCTAATTAACGCATCCATTACCTCACATGGTTACTATTTTCGTACAGTGAGAACCCTTATGATTTACTCCCTTCACAAATTTCAAGTACACAATAAGGTATTGTTAACAGTCTATACCATGTTATACATTAGATCTCCAGAATTTATTCATATTATAACTGAAAGTTTTTACCCTTGGACCAACATCTCTCCCACTTCCCCTAACCTCCAGCCCCTAGCCACCATCATTCTTTTGATCTCGGGGACTCAGGCAGGAAACCAGGCTTTCGGTCTAGGTCAGGTTAAAGGCAAGTTTGTGATGAACAGGGACATGGTTCAGAAGATTTGAAGGTACCTTGAACCTTGAGCTTTGGCTTAGGCAGGAAAAGGCCATTAATCACTCAGGGAAGAGAAAGTGACTTAGGGAACAGGTCACTGTTCTGAGGTCACTGACTGAGGGCCTTTGTGTATACAACCCCAAAACTCTTGTTGGCCCCAGAAGGTATTCTCCCCTCACAGTATTAAAAGAAATTCACCTAGTTCAGACCTTGATTAAATGAGTATTTATTGAGCACCTTGCTCTGTGAAGGAGACAGACAATATATATAGTGATTATAATATAAAGATAGTTCAAGGACTGGGTACACGATGTACTTTAAGCCTTCATTCATTCACTGATATTGAATGTCTAGCAATATTTAATAAATATTTACTAGACACTTACTATGTTCCCGGCACTAGGTTCTGAGGACGCTGTCATGAATAAGAAAGACATGACCCCTGCCTTCCTGGGGCTTATAGTCTAGTAGGGAAGAAAATCTTACAGCTGTATATTCCCCCAGGTATGATCAATTTAGTCATTCTGGGATCATAGAAACCTTCATGCTGGGAAGTACATAGAGTTTCAACTTTTGACATGAAGTGTATGTGTGTATGTGTGTGATCTCTCTAGACAGAGGTAGAAGTTGAAGTAGAGGTAGAGACAGAGGTAGAGGTAAAGATACATATATACACATACAAAGTTAGTCAGGGCAAGTAATACTGCTATAACAAAAAACCCTAAAATCATAGTGGCTAGCCACACAACGAAAGTTTATATTTTCGTCTACTTCACAGTCCGATGTGGATTGGTGGGAGATGGAGTTTAGAGATTCCACTCCCTGCACCCATCCCTCTCATTTGCATTGTTATGTATCCTTGTATGAATATATTTTATCTCCCTAATTAGGTTTCTAGCCTCCTTTAGACTCTTAGACCTCTTTGTTTTCCCAATGCTTATAATTTGTTTGTTGAAGATAATTTTCTAGTTGTGTGTGCATTATTAATTCAAATAATGGAGCAGATTCAAAGTGAGTTGAATCATCGTTGCAGCAGAGAAAAGAAGTTGGAGGTCATTTAGTCCCAACTCCCTCTTTTTAGAGATGAGGAAACTTGAAATCTAGAAAATATGTAGTCCTAAGATTATCATTTCTCTTAATGAATCTCATCAGATACAGTCTGGCAAATGGAAGCCCTGTCTCATATAGAAAGGGCATTGTAGGACCAAAGAAGATGATAGCAGGTAATTAATTAACTGTGGTGTGCCTTGCTTCCTATTAGCTGTCAAGGTAAGCTAGGAAGGATGTTTTAGCTAATCCACATTGTTCCTGGTGTTTGCCCCCCCACCATCCTACCAATTAATATGTACAAGGATCCTTTAAAATTTAGAATTTGAGAATAATTGAAGATAGATGAAAAAACACATGTGGATGGGATGTCTGCAGCACATTCTCTCAGGATACTGGCCAAACACTTGGCAGACTTGTTGTAAGCAAAGTCTCCTTTGGAATTTAATCAAGACATTAATTTGAACGGAAACAAGTGGGTGCGGGGGAAGTGAGCTCATTCAACTATAGTAAATCAAATTCCAGAGGAGTCAGTCTCTCTTTGGTTGTGATTAGAAGCCTTTGGAAGCCTCAAAAACTAGAAATAGGAACCTCAATCTCAGAGAGTCATCAGCTAAAGATGAGTTTGAGAAAGGTTTTATTTCAGAATATATCCCTTAAATGGCTGGGCTTGCTGGCCAGCAAGAAACCATTTGGCTGTTAACAAATACCACATGTACATGGTCATTTCTCATTTTATGTGAAAAAGTGAACTCGAGTAGGGTTAAGAATTTTGTATATGGTTTATCACTCAGTGCAAACAAAAAGACTTATTATTTTGATATTAAGTCATACCTCTTCTGTTCATGCCAAAAACTAACTCTCCTCTCATATTCATAACATTTGCATTTTGTAAATATGCTTTTAAAGGAATTCCAGAAATATAAATACCACAATACAATGTAACTTTCCTTTGTTCATTTAGCAGTTTTCTATCCTGACATAATAAAAAGAGAGCTCCAGTGTTCAGAGACTTTTTTTCTCAACTGTGAATGTCCGATGAACTTTCAAGTTTCCAGCATTTTCCTTGCTCTAGGTCAGATAGTATTTTCAATTATTAAAACCATAATCTTGAAGACAAGCATAATTTTTGTAGCTTACTTGTAAATTTGTAATCTTAATGACTTAGTTTATGCTGAACATGAATAATAAACTATCACCTATTAAACCTGGAGAGCACCAGAAGTTACTAATATGATTTACAATGCAGTGCAAAATGGGATTCATTATTATCTTGCATTGTAAAGATTTGCAGTACAGTAGTGTAAACAAGTATTTACTTTAATTAATGAAATAGCAAGGAGTTTTCAGGGCTGTATTTTATGTAGAAAATAATTATCCAACAACCAGAAAGCTCATACTTGGTAAAGCCAATTCTCTGCATTTACTGAATTCCACCAGGAAGTCTGTTCATTTTTTTTGAAAGACAATAAGGCATTTCTAAAAGCTTATCTGCAAGCTGCCGATGGTCCCTTCCAGTTCTTGCAGCTTGCCCTGTCTTTAAAGCAAGGTCAGTGGGAGGGCCTTTACTCAAGGGAGAGAGAATTTGAAGAATTCCTGTTACTTTTCTTAAATTGCCCTTGTAGAGCAAGACATTTATTTGATGACAGATTCTGGAGGTTACAAAATCACAAGTGGTAGGGGGTAACAGGCTATATTTAGGTCATGTTCAGACAGAACCCCCAGCTAGAATTCATTAGGTAACCCCTCCCTCTGTTATCTGGGTCCACCGTGCTGTCTATGTTTGTCTCTCATTGCTCTCTAATATTAACATCTGCTTTGGTTGGCACTTGGTTTAAAAATGGGTTTTAGGAGAGCTGCTATTTCATAAGGATTAGAATCTTTTTCAAGTCCACTTTTACTAGCTGATGAATTGAATGGAAAGTAAGTAAGATTTCTCTACCCTACGTGGAAGATCTTTTCCCTCACTTACTAAAATTTAATTAATTCTCCAAGCTCAGGTCATCTGGACTTCTTTCCATGAAGCCATTGTCAACTAATCTGTAGTCCTTGTTTATTTCCATGTATTTGAGTTGCTATAGTACTTATAAGGTATCTGTGACTGTGTATCTCATATGTAGAAATATTATTCTCTTACAGGAAATGGGTGATGTAAGACTGTATAACCTCTGAATTTTAATATAAACAACATTTACATTTTAATATGAACAAACATATCAACAACTCTATAAACAAATTTATGGAGTTCGGTTTTCTTCTCGGGAAGTTGTGACTGATTTTAGAGGTGCTACTACTGTTCCAGAATTTTGGGGGGATGATTTCCCAGAAAAATTCCATCTCATTTCTTCATGTCACATCATAGTTTTGACTCCAAATGATTTTCCATGGATTATTTAGATTGATAACTTACTTCATTTCATGGACTTTATTCCAATTTATTTTTTAGTTATTTACAAAATTTAAATTTAACCTAAAAAATTTACACTAGTGAATAAAAGGGTGGGTGGAAGAGGAACAAAGTTTCCTTTACTCTCAAGGTTCTTTTCTTTGTCTAACAATCAAATGGGTGTGAGACAGATTAACAAGAGAAAATAACCAAATGTAATACATGCACAATTTACAATAGCCAAGTGCTGGAAGCAACCTAGGTGCCCATCAGTAAATAAATGGATCAAAAAACTATGGTACATATACACGATGGAATTCTATGCAGCAGAAAGAAAGAAGGAGCTCCTACCCTATGCAACGGCATGGATGGAACTGGAAAGCATTATGCTAAGTGAAATAAGCCAGGTGGTGAAAGCCAAATACCATATAATCTCACCTTTAACAGGAACCTAAACAACAAAACAAACAAACAAGCAAAATATAACCAAAGACACTGAAATAGAGAACAGGCTGACAGTGTCCAGAGGGGAGAGGGGAGGGAATTTCAGGGGAAAAGGGGAAGGGTTTACAGGAACAAATATAAAGGACACATGGACAAAAACTAGGGGGGTGGAAATGGGAGGGAGGGGGAGGGCTGGCTGGGTGGGCTGGCATGGGAGTAAAAGACAGAAAACTGTACTTGAACAACAATTAAAATAAAAAATATATATAAAAATTCTTTGGTAATACATGCATATGTATGGGAACCCCACATGTATGAGAGAGTCAGAGACCCCCACATACAAGAGATCTTTGAAAACAGAAAGGGAACAAGGATATATAAGATACTATGAGCTAGGGATGATGTAATGTACCCTGGCACTTCAGAAAACCATAGCACAGAGAGCACGTGCTCAGTAATTGTTAATTTGCCCTGCCATGTAGATAAGTGTAAAGTCATTTCCGGTGGTGACTCGTATCATGGGTCAAGCTCCTAATTTAAATTCATCAAGATAGTTAAGGTGGAGGGCAGAAGTTTCTCTTGAGCCTGCAGGGTCTCCATTGCCTTTAGCTCAAATAATCCACGTGTCACTGAGGCACTTTTGGATGGTTTGTTCTGAACCTTCACAAATATGTTTCAGGTTTAGAACACAATCACTAAAGAAGAGTTACAAAAATGTTTGTGTAATAAGTGTATAGCTCCCTATGGTGACTACTTTGAACAATACAATTCTCATTTGTTTGAATAAATTTTGCTCTATTGTTAAAACTAAATCCATGATTACTGTGTTCTCAGGAGTCATATATATTAAAATTTGTATGTGGACAATGATAAGGCTTTGGGTGGTGGATACATAATGCAGTATACAGATTCGTGTATCATAGAAATGTATACTTGAAACCTGTATGATCCTATTAGCCAGTATCACCCCAATAAATTTAATAAAAATATAATCTAATAAATAGTTTTAAAATTTTTAAAAAGATTTCATTTATTTATTTTTAGAAGGGGAGAGGGAGGGAGAAAGAGAGAGAGAGAAAGAAACATCAATGTGTGGTTGCCTCTCGAGCACCCCCTACTGAGGAGCTGGCTTGCCACCCAGGCAAGTGTCCTGAGTGGGAATTGAACCTGAGACCCTTTGATTCACAGGCGGGTGCTCAGTCCATTGAGCCACACCAGTCAGGGCAATAAATAATTTTTATATATGCTCCTGGCAAAAATAGTGAGACATATTCATAATGTTTTAGAGTAATCCTTTGAGCATTTTAATCAATTTGACAAAAATAAATTTCATTTCCAACATGATTTAAAAACAAATAAAGTGTATGTCCAAGTCTCAAGAGTCTCAACCAGGTATCTAACCTTAGGAAAGTTAAGGAACAAGTTCTCCGAGCCTCACTTTTTCCATAAGTCAAATGGTTATAATAAGGCCTGTCTCACAGGATGCTATAAACACTAAATGAGAATACACAGAAAGTAGTTATACATTGAGCCTGCCATACCGTAAATACTTAATAAACGTTAGCTGCTCTTATTATTATCATTGGTTCTTTGGAAAGCCTTGTTTACGTCTACTCTGTTTAATCAAACCCTGGGTTTAGATTTCATTGTTTGGACTCCAGTTGTCTTTTATTTAGGTGACTATGCAGAACACTCCAGCTAAAATCATCTTTGTCTGTTCCCAGTCTCATTCCTTGAAGTCTCTTAGTGGCTTCCTATTTAATTCTATTCCAACTTCACACCCCTTGAAGCCAGCTTCAACGTTTATATCCTATTACACTCATTGAAGTCAGAGACTGTACTTCTTTATGGTATGTAGTATCATGTAAATTACAATAATAAATAACAGTAATAACATAATGAGCTGCATTGAAGAACTAGAAGCAAACTGAAAGGCACTTAGGGGAAATACTGGTAGGAAATCTCATTTTTTTCTAAAATGAAACTCTCTAGTTTGAAGAACATGGTGATTGGCCATAATTCAGGATCTCACACGAAGCAGTTGAAAAACCCACTCCCATCTAAAACGAACATGGACAACCGATGCTGTTAATAAACAAACTCAAGGATCATTGCCTTGACCTTGTACATAGATGAAAACAGAGTGGTTTAGGAGATGGAGGCTTTCAAGAGTGGTTTAAAAATGGTCAGAGGTTGTTCTACTTGACCAATCTTACTATCCGTGTTGAAAATGGGACAAGGGAGTAATCAGATCTAAAATAGAAAATTACAGCCCAGACTGTGTTTAGGTCTGTGTGTCTCCTTTTGGTGACCAGAGCCACTGCCTCATACCTGGCACTAAATATACCAGGGAATACAAGGCTTTAGCAGTTGACAGAGTACATTGTCAAAGTTCTTATTGTTCACTTGACCTAAATTAATGGAAGGATTCATGATGGCAACATACCAATAATGTTAAAGTACATTAAACTGAGACCTTTTGTCTCTGCAGAATACTGCTATGTTTTGAGATTTTTCATTATATAAAGTAATGAAACAGCCGAATTATTATGTATATCCATATTTGTTGATACTTCACATTTGGTTTTAAAGTGAGATTTAGGAGGACTCTATTTAATCTGGGCTGGGCTCTCCTGTGCTCCAATTTATTTGCTGCCATTTAGATTTCATTCCTATCATTGAAGCAGCCTCCAGTTGCCCCAACCTAAAATTAAAAGTCCTTGCTTCCTTAATTAATTATACTTACCATATTCTGCTCCATTATTCAGCTCATTCACCTTGAAGAGTTGGAATTAACTGTATCTCAGGGCCATAGACAAATGACACTCTCAGCTAAATCAGTGCTGTGGAGAGGTTTTGGAATATAGTTGTTATTGCCATTGGCTCAAATTCAAACTCCTTAGTCTATCATCTGAAGCCTTCCATAAGCTGGCCCCAATTTACCTTATCCTGTCATAAAAATCCCTTCCATGTTCCCTGGATGCAGTAGTTGCTTAACAAATCAGATATGTTCTTCCTTCTCTGCAGCTTTCCTTGTGGTTTAATCAACCTGGTGTGTCTATACTTCTCTGCTTTTTAAACCACCCATCCTTTAAATCCACTGATGCCCCACCCTTGCTTGAAAGTTTTCCTTGTAGTATTGTGTTTGGCTACTCTTTCTCTTCAGTTTCTTCAGGGCTAGGTGCTAGATGCTGGAGGTTAGTTGATAAAAGTTTCACATAGGTACATCTTTTCATCAAGAATATAATGGCCAAACGGGTAAGGACCACAACTTATACACATATATATCCTCCAAAATGTGACAAACAGTGCTAAGCTGATCAAGTGATTGATTGGCTTGCTGTAACTTTGAAATAGGTTATTTGATGTGTATACATTGCCTACCATAAGGGGGATTCTGAGAAAGTGAGAGTTTCATGATAAATGATATATGGGGTTGAATTTCATTTGAAAGTGCAATTATATTATTCTGGAAGGATAAAAGTGGTTGATTTTTTTTTAATGTTATTTGCCTTTTAGCTGTAATGGAATCAGTAAATCCCCTCTTGATTTAACATGGAATATGTTGGTAAGCGGCTGTTAGGTTTCTAACCCTGAAATCCAGAAAATAAAATTGGACTTTCAAGTGGAATTTCTATTTTAGGAGTGCTGTATTGGACATACGTTTTTCTATGGACTACTCAGCACCCAGCCACATCTTTGAGATAGTTGTTAACATAGGGCAGCCTGAATAAATTAGTTTTTTGTGTCAGTAAAATATTTCCAGGGACTTAAGAATGTTTTCAAAAAGCTAGGTCAAAAGTTAATATAGAGAAGGATTAAAGAATTTGAAAGATCAGGCACCTATTAGATGATTATAGTACTTTAGGATTATAACTTGGATTTTTCTAAAGAATATGCACAATTCTAAGATTTCACTATTAATAGTCCACTTATTAGTTTAAAATAAGAAGCTTCTATAAGTACTTTTTCCAGGAAAACATTTATAAATTTTCTTTAATATTTCACATAGCTTTAAAAGTATTAAAATGTATATAGTTCAGCTTATGCTTTTTTAAAAGAGAAGAACAGTGATCTGGGATTTTTTTCCCTTCCAAATAAATAGCAGCTTAGTTTGTGAAAGGTTTTGGTGTTTCTATAAAAACATTAGGTATTTAAAAGAAAAATTAAATTCAGAAACAAATGGAAAGTATTGGTGAAAGACAATAAGTCTGTTATATTTAAAAAAAAGGTAAACATAAAGTGTAAAACTGTGCCCGTGATAATAAGTACACGGAAGACACAGCGCTATATTAGAGCACAAAATAGGGGAATTCGAACAAGTAGGGAAAGGCTGAACAAGTTTCCCCAAGGAAGTGTTGGTCAATGCTTGAAGGCACAAACTAGACAAAGGGGGAGAGGGAAGATCATTCCAGACATGGGAAAAGCATGTGCAAAATCCTGGTGGTTTGAGGGAGCTTGGCAAGTATAATGGATTGAAAGCAAGTTAGAGCAGAGGAAGTGAGGATGAAGGTGGGACAAGATGAGACTACAGAGCTCAACAGGGGCTGGATAGTGTAGGGCTTTTGT
>PVKM010027589.1:0-18718 GCA_004027735.1 Carollia perspicillata
CTGTTACAATAAGCTATAAGTTTAATGCAAAATTGTGTCACATCTATTTTTAATAATCCAGCTGGTACCAGGAAGTCCTAGCATGTTTTACAAATAAAATTCAATCTAAAGCAGCTATTTTGACATCAATCTTAAATGGATGTTGGAGTTCATTTATTTGCAAATAAATTATCTTGTCTTCGAACTAAAACCACCACCACTTCATTGCCCCAGGTATAACTAACCTTCCAGTTTAACTTAGCTCTTAGCAGCCAGTTCTTTTTTCTTAAATGGTCCCTCAATATAAGCACACATTTTTTTTTCCCTCACCAATTCGTCTACACAAGAGGCACCCAACACTCTCTTACCGGGATCTGTAGCTTTCTTTTTACAGTCCAATAGCCAGCCCAGGTCACAGGAGGGGCAAGTCTGCCCTCAGGGGTTCAACCAGAGCTACCCTTTTTCTCTAGGAGAGCAAGAGCAGCTCCTCCGCACCAGCCGAGTTACCCTGCTCTCGGTTTCATTTCCTGGAGAAACGGCGAAGAGAAAATCCTTAGGCCACACCCTCTGAAAAAACACTGAGGCAAAGTGCAAAATAGATACCTCCTTCCCTCACTACAGACTGCAGTCTGGTACACGCCCTCACGACCAATGAGTCTGAGGACTTTGTGCAGCCTCTGGTTTATTTGTTATTATCACTGTCATTCTTTGATTATAAAATTATAAAGCATATAGCACTAGAGACACTCAATAAAACACAAGTTTTTCATTATAATGTAAAAATATGTCTTGTCAAAGCTGATTGAATGTTAGTTTCCATAATGAGAATACAATCAGAACAAGGGGATTGGAGTCCAGGACAGTAGGAGGAGCCCACAGAGAAAGACTCCTCCCTCCATAGATCTAAAGGCCCTCACCCCAGCCACCTTCCTTACTGAGGGCCTCTTTCGATAGGTTGTCTGCCCCTTATCTCTAATGTGCTGGCCCTCTTTGTAGTCTGGTTTCTAGCATTTAGACAATATCACAGTTTAAGGGCTTTGCTCTTTCAGTCTACAGAAAATATACTGACACATCACAGAAGCTTGAGTGTAGTGCATTACATTGATTAAGTTTTGAGTTCATTGGTGAAGGTTTGGAGCTGGAGAATGCTGGGAGAGTTGCTCCCATGTTTTCCCTTTCTGTGAGATCATCTGGCAGGAAAGCCGCACAGAGATGATGATATTTGAGGTGGGTTTTAAAGCATGGCTGAGGCTTAGCAAGAGCAACTGGGGGAAAATTCAGAGCCAAATAAATGGTTTAAAAAGAGGAAAAGGTAAACTCTTTGGAGGGCACTCTGTGGACTGGTTTAGTTCAGCCAGATTATTAAAGATATAACATATTAACAAAAAGCAGGCAATACGGCTTGAAAGACAGATGGATGCCAGATTGTAGAGGTCTTCAGTAGCATCCCAAGGAGTTTGGATTTTGTCATTGAGAAAATGTCATGGAGTTTTAAGTGTATAAATTGCCTCTGTACCTCCAAATATTAAATATTGACTGATGACCACTGTGTTCCTAATTTTTAGCTTGAGTATCTTCCTAAACCTTAGATCCCATCTTTCAAACTACCTACCAGAAATGTTAATGAGATAGCTAATGTAAATATCCCCCAAATTAAAATCATTGTCTTCTGCTCCTCAAATGTTTGCCCCGATATATCTTTCATAGTTTAATGGCATCCAAATCCATTCTTCCATTCAAATGAGAAACCTACCACTTCTCCTCCCAGACCCATGTTGAACCCCCTTTCCACCTTGTCAGTTGCATCTCCTAAACACCTTTCTTCTTCATTCCTTCTTTCTATGTCTAGCTCCCCTGCCTTTGTTTAGGCCCTTAGTCGAAGGCCCTGAGTTTCCTGTAAGAATTAAAAGAAATAGTTTCTGTAAAGTACTCAGCACATGCCAAAGGTAAAATTGTAACTAGTTTTTAATATGCTCTTCCTTTAATAAAATCTCTCCTTCCCTCAATGGGTTGAATGGTTAAACAAATTGGCACATCCATACCATGGAAACCACTCAGCATTAACAAGGAACATACTACTGTGATGCAGACTCCAGCCCTCCAGAGCCTGTGTGTTGTGGGATGCAGTACACAAACTCACACGGACTACCAGGTCCTCTGGAGAAAAAGGGACAGCACGGCCACTCTCTCAAGAGGAGAGTGCCCTGACCCTTGCCTGGACAAGCTTTCATTGCTTTTCAGTCTCATTACATCAAAGAAGGTTCTCATTATTTCTAAATGTAGTTAAGTGATTACTTCTTACAGATAACAAAAAAAGAGAAAAAAGTTGCAAATGCAAGGGAATGATAAAAATGATTGATTTGGTTACATTTCATCCTTGGGACATCTTAGCACAGACTTCAGGGAGTTGCTTAAGAGATACACATTAAACGTCTACAGTCTTGACACCGGGTGAGGGAGTTTTAGCAAAAGCAAGTCTCATAGCAGCCTAGGTTCAATGCAGGCCCGATTCCCCATGGGAAAGCCGATCTGCACACCTGGATGCTGTGTGCTGTCTCGCATTTGATCAGTTTTCCGGACCAATAATGGGCTACATTCGCCACTGCCATGCTGATCAATTCCCTATACTACTGATAATAAATACATCAACTTGGATGGCTCTCAAAGGAATGATGGTGAGTGATAAAAAAGCCAATAATCAAAAGGGTACATACTATATGATTCTAGTTGTATAGATCTTGAAATGAAAAAATTACAAATATGAAAACAGCTTGTGGTTGTGAGAGCTTAGGAATTGCCCGAGGATGAAAAAGTATGGAATTAGATAAGAAGGGGAAACAAGAGTCAGGACATGGTTATTACTGGAAACATTGTTACTTTTTAAAAACCACTTACCTCGGATGATAGGCTGATATACAGTTTCTCCAATTACAAGAGAGATGTGCTACATGTAACATAATTCTTTGGAAGCAAAGTAATAAAAAAGAGAACACATTAATTTTATATTAAATATCACTCACATTACACTTATGTTTGTTGCATCCACCAACCACGAGAACAAATGTCGGAGACTTTCAGGGTTTGAAAGATGTTACTTTATTGGCCAAAGTTTTACCTGTGCAGGGGTGAACTCTCCGAACGTATCCGGAGACACAGTGCTCCTTAGAGCTGCAAATGAGAGTCGCGCCTAAAGCTCACAACTAAGGGTTTTTATGGACATGAGCAAGCAAGCCGGGCATAGAAGCGAATGTGGTGGTTAGCGATTGGCTCAGCAATACAAAGGGGTCACCCATCATTGGTGGGTTTCGAAATCGCGCGGGCAAACAAACGAGGCAAATCATTGGTGGGTTCGAAATGAACTCAGGGGCAAAAAATTTTCTTCCTTAGTAACAGTCAGATGGCTATCCGCTTGCAACATCTGCTTGCCTAAGCAAGCATATCCTTGAGCTCAGTAAACATCTTCACTTCTTCCTAACATTCTTTCTGTTGGCCTCAACAATGTTAAGGATATGTTACACTTATGTCTGTTATGTTATGTTATGTTATGTTATGTTATGTTATGTTATGTTATGTTATGTTAGCCTATCTAATTCCACAGAAGCCTTGCAGAGGATATTCTGCACCTTGAATACTTAGGTGATGATGACACCAAAATGTCTTGTATAGTTCTTGCCATACAGTTATTATTGTTACACAAAGACACTCACACATATATACAACAGATAAGTTTATTAACTACATAGCGTGATAACTATTCACCATTCATCAAGTGGAAGTGGATCATCACAAAAGTCTTCATCCCTGTTTTCTTTGCATTGCATAGGCTGAGGAGGACTAGGAGGAGGAGATGTTGGTCTTGCTGTCACACGGTGGCAGCCACAAAAGAGGAGGAGAAGGTGGAAGAAGAGGCAAATACTCTCAGTGTAACTTTATAGAAATACATCTCACTTTCTGTCTGACTTTTTTTTGCTTTTTCCATTTCTCTCAAAATGTTTCTGTACAGTACCAATCCTTCTTCTACCATTTGCTTTAGGTACAATGTCTGCGTCACAGAAGGGTCCGTATTGTAAACGAAGTCAAAGCAGTCTTCAAAGCTCAGAAGCCTTCTGCCTGACGGTCCAATGTCACTGTGCCTTCAGGCCGTGCTTCTCCCGTCTTCTTCCTCACCGCCTGGCCCGGGCTGGGAAGCGCTCACCTGCAGAAACTCGTCTTCTGTTAACTCCTCCAGGGCAGTGTCTTTAGCTCTTGAATTTCTCGAAGATCCATATCTTGAAACCCTTCACCACCATCACCACCTTTTTATTTGTTTTGCCACATCCACAGTTTTTTCCATAATTTTTTTGATTGGCTGTGTCATATTTTATGGTAGTAAACAATAAAATAGACTAGTATCTGCATATATTTTATGCATTCATGACACACCTAATTTTTTCTTAATTTTTCGATACTCTAAGCTGTATGGTTTATCTGTGAGTTTTTTCAAATTGTCACAAGTCTCTAAAAAATTTGCAATATATTTATTGAAAAAATCCATATGTAAGCGGACCCACACAGTTCAAGCCCATGTTGTTGAAGGGTAAAATGTATGTATAAAATATTATACAAAATCATATGTGTGTGCAAATGGATTGACAGATGCATCGATTTAACACGAAGAGACCAATGGTAGGTAGATTACACCCACTTTATTTCTTTGTAGTTTTCAAGGCACTTTTTTACAATTAAAGTCAAACCAAATCACCAGCTACATTTAACTTTAAAATATCAGAGAATTTTATAAATGAAACTCTCATTTATAATTTATATTAGTAGTTTAAGATCACTGGAAGATACTGTTTTAATGGCCATATATCTAAGTTACATAATCACATTCAGGTCAATTAGAGGGAATATATTTTAACTTCAGGATACTGTTATCATTTATTTTAGCCTTAGTAAAATACTTTACAAACTATAACATTGAGGTGAAAGATCTTCTGAATGTAATATTTGGTTAAGTCTCACAGAGTAAAAATTGTTTTCCAGTTGCATACAAAGTCCTTGTATTTTCTCAATGAATCTGAAACTAGCTGTGACCTAAGCATGATTACTCAACTATACAAAGAAATGAAAACTCAGAAACATTAAATCACACAATGGCACTCATGAGAGAACATGGCAGGTCTGATTGCCACTCTGGCTCCAAAGTGCTCATTCTACTTCATCATATACGTACTTCTTTTTTTAAAAAGATTTTATTTATTTATTTTTAGAGAGGGGAAGGGAGGGAGAAAGAGAGAGATAGAAATATCAATGTGTGGGTGCCTTTCACGTGTCCCCTACTGGGGACCTTGCCTGCAACCCAGGCATGTGCTCAGACTGGGAATTGAACTAACGACCCTTTGGTTTGCAGTCCGAGCTCAATCCACTGAGCTACACCTATCAGGGCTTATCATATATGTATTTCTGACAAAAAGTATGAAAATCATAAAATATGGCTTGAAAAATGCCCGTGGAGATACTTAAAGTGGCTTGAACAGACTTTGTTTTTAGACTTTCTTAAGTTTTCCAGAAAAGGTTTCACTCAGTTGTTCAAATGCCAGGACCACATTGTCTTCTTCATTTTCGCATAGCTCATGCAAAGAAACACTGTAAATAAAAATAAATACATATGAAACACCTGTTTCGGAGGCGGCATCAGTATTATAAGAAGAGATTTCCCCAGGTAGGCAGAATTAAGTAAATCTCACTAGAAGACGGAATGTTAGAAAACATAAAGAATAATTGTTGGGAACCACCCTGCCCGCTTTCAGAAGCTGTACCCCCCACACCATGGCTAAGGCTGACCACAAGCCACTAAGGAGACAAAGCTTATCTCCCTGGCAGGGGCACCGCCTCTGCCCGCTTTCACTTCACCCTGATTGGCCCCAGGCAGATGACTGGTTAACCAATCATGGGTAAGGTTCCTCAAGAGAGGGATGACCTAAGACAAACACAGTTACAAAGGGGCCCTCAGGGAAGGACATGGGGAGCTATAGAAAAATAGGTTGATGGACACTCGCCCCTCAACTTTGACATAGCCTGAGTCCTCATTCTGTCTTTAAGAAGTCTACTAATCTCACAGCTGCCTTACTTCTCCTGCCTGATTTAAGCCTGAAACAATGCCGGAGGTGGGTGTGGCCCTGGGCAGGAACGGGTGGTTCCTCAGGCATCAGGCCTAAGAAAGAATACATAAGATCCTGTAAAACCTGCTTTGCTAAGAATGTCCTCAGCTTTCTGATATAGGTCCAAGCATGAAATGAGATTGTCTCCCAAAGTTTTGTTGCCCTTTAGCTAATGTGTATCTTTGAAGTAACTCCTTAAAATCTGTGCTAAGCAGTTCCAAGGAGGGAATGTAACCAGATCAATCACTTATATCATTCCTTTGCATTTGCAACATTCTTTCCTTTGTTATCTGTAAAAAGTATTCATTTAAAGTAAACCTGAGCATAATGAATGAGGACCTTCCTTGATGTAATATCCCAGAAAGCAATAAAAGCCTGTCCAGGCAACGGTAAGGGCACTCTCTCACTCAGAGAGTGACCATGCTGTCCCTTTTCTCCACAGGACTTCTGCAGTCCGTGTGACTTTGTTTGTCACATCCACAATACTGTGGACACCACAGGCTGGAGTCCACATCAAATAATAACAAATATTTATTTTAAAAAACTGTGTACAAAAAAAACAGATAACATGACAACTCCCAGTCTATTACTGTAGTCCATGGCCATTACTAAGAGGATGTTAGAGCCACCAAACTCCATGTAACCTGATCCCTCCTCCCTTCAATAGCAGCCACCAAAATTTTCCTTCTTTTCTACCCAAATCTCCTATAAAGTCATTTTGTGTGTTTTTTCTGCTACTGTGTCCAGTATATACTGAAATACACAGGGAACTACCTCTATGAAGAGCAAAATACTCCTTCCTTTACCTAGATGTGTGAGAAAATAAAGAAAACATGGTGTGGTAAACAGAAGAATGACCCTCCAAAGATATGCCCAGAAATTTGGGAATATGTTAGGTCACATGGCAAAGGAGAATTAAGGTTGCTAATAATCAGCTGACCTTGACATGGTGCTATTACCCTGGATTATTTAGGTAGACCCAAGGTCCTTAAGTCTCAAAGGTCCTGATTAGTAGAGGAGGAAGTCAGGAGAAAATTATCTCAGAGTGATGCAAAGTGAGACTCCACCCACCAATGCTGACTTTGGACATAGAAAGGGGCCACGATGGAAGTAACGCCAGCAGTCTCTAGAAGCTGGAATAAATAGTAAAAGAGATTCTCCTGAAGCCTCCAGAAAGGCAGGCAAGCCTGCCAACACCCTGATTTTAGCTCAATGAGGCCCATTTTGAACTCCTGACCTCCAAACTTGTGAGAATAAATTGGTATAGGTTGACACCACTAAGTTTGTGGTACAACAATTTGTTACAGCAGCAATAAGAAACTAAAATACAGGTGACGAGAAAGGAGAGAGGAAATTCAAAAATGAATGCTGTAGCTGGGCTGATCAGGGGCTGAAAACAACCAAGATCTGACTTTTATTAGCCTTTTATAATCGTATCTACCTTAGTTCCATTAGACTTCCAGTCTTACTCCTGGTGTCTTCACTGACCTACCGAAATGAATGACCAGATCTCTATTCACAACTTTGCATTTCCTCCTAGTCACAGACACAGTTCTGACTATGGAACATTTTGTCCTGAATGATATCCCACAGATATTATGACACACTATTTGTGGTTGTCAGTCCCCAAATCTCATCGGCACATCTATGTTTCCTACGTATCTAAAATAGAAACCTTGGCATCTTCACCAATGGCATGAAATTTCGTTGAATTGTTTAATTTTTATTTTTACTTAAGTTGGAATGCAATATTATATTAGTTTCAGGTGTACACTAGAGTTAGTTAACATTTACATTTCTTACAGTGTGATCACCACACCATCTAGCAATTAATTGTCACTGTGCAGACTCACCCCCACATTCCTGACAGCCTCTGTCACTTCTGTCACCACCCCCTTCACTTCTGTCACCCAGCCACTCCTTGCTCCCCACTGGCAACTGTCGGCTTGATCTCTTTTTCTACAAGTCTGTTTTTGTTTGCCTTTGCTTGTGCATTTATTTTGGGGGCTTTTTTAGATTCCACTATTTCATAAGTATGTCACTTCTTCAACATTACTTCTCTTTCCTTACTTCAGAACCTCATCCCTCCCACCTGCATGGCTGTGACAGCCTGTGTGCCTCCACAGACACATAAATCATAACACACATACTCTGTTGTGCACACACCACAGACTCGCATCGCACTCGTTCACATGCACTGTCTACACATCGCTCAAAATAGTGAGCTCAAACTCCATGGTATGACAACGAAGACCCTTTCCAACATACATCCAAACTGCCTTTGATGCTGCTTTAAGCAACTCAGCACCTCCACATCCGTATCACTACCCCACGCTCTACACACCAACACACTGTGTTTGCAGCCTGTGCCCACCCACCACGCCCTCTCTCACTTCTGTCCTTTGAAAACACTATTCCCTCTGCCCCACCCTTTAAGACTTAGTCAAAAACCTACTTCATTGGCAAATCCTTCTCTGAATTCAAGGAAAAATAGGTCACCTTTGATCCATCATCCTAGCACTTACTACCTTCGTAATATCTGCAAGTCAGTTTCCTCTCAAAACACTAAGGTTTGTTTAAAGCAGGAATTGATTTAATAATTCTCTGTATCTCAAATGTTTAGACTATACCTCAAACCAATAATACTTCAATAGTTTTATAAAAATGAATGATTAAGCAATTTTCCTAGGCTCAGCTTTTGAGACAGCTCCAAAGTCTCTGAAGTTTCTTGGAATTCTCTGCAGCCTGTAACTTGGGTAACTATACACTTAAGGAACACTCAGTCTAGAGCAGCCCCCTCGTTCCACCACCCTAAAAGTTTCCATCTCCATATACAAAGCCCAAACATGTCTGATTCATCTCAGATAAATGAAGTAGAATGATCCGATTAGCAAAAGAAAACAAAACAAAAACAAAAACCCATAATGGAGGGATTCACAGCAAATTATATGAGATATACATTTTTTAAAACAAATGACAAAAAAAGGAACATTCATAAAGTAGAGAAGTGCATGCAGATCGGAGGCTCAATGACATCTTTAAGCATGAGCTCAACATTTTTTATCTGACCGCTAAATTTGTTGGAAAGCTCCAAGTTAGTATTTAAAATATAGAACATACCTGATAGATTTAATGGTGAGTGAAAAGTCTTTCAACAACCAATAAGCTTCACTTTCATTCATCCTAAATGAAACAATATTTAGAAAATTAATGGTGTGAAAACATTAAAGAACTTATTTCATAATTGAAATGCTAGATTTGTCAATAATAATAATTACTTTTGTCTGGAAAGACGCATTTACCAGAATCATTTCTGCCATACACTCTCAGATAATGATTTAATCTGCGGAAGTAGTAATTGTGAATTTGAGTCCCAAGTACCACAGCCACAGATAATCAAAGCACACCAGAGGCTGACCATCTCAGGAGAAAACCCAAGCAGGAAAGTAAAGCTGAAGACAGTGAATGAGAACTAGAGAATCAAAGAGAAGAGCCCAATAAATTATTTACTAATATCACAATGTTTTATTCACAATGAGTCATATTTTTTAAAAGATCGAAATTTCTCAAGTGTCTGAAGTTATAAATACTTTAATTCAACAAGGATGGTTCCAATTTTATGTAAAACCCACACAGAATTCCTGACTGAAGTGACAGAATGCTCCTCCCCACATCTCAGTGCCCTGTGCCCAGGCCAACAAATCCAGGAGAACTTATTCCTGCTGACTATTTTTAAAAACGGCTTCCCGGCCAAAGGGATAAAACAATTGTCATTTTTTCAGTCCTCAAATGTGTGAATGATATACTTTCTATATAGTTCTCTCAGATAATGAAGAACATGGCATTATTTGTTATTGTTACTCAGCTTTAAAATATCTAATAATGAATAAATAGGATACTTAATAAATAAAAATATATCTGTGAGTATGTGAAAATATACCTTTAGAGCACATCTTTATGTCAAGGGAGTCAGCCTAAGTCCCAAGATTTTTTCTGGTAAACCACAAACAAAAACAACAAAGGAATTATTTTTTTTTCTCTTGCTATTAGCCTATAAGAATAAAAATTCCAGTATGATTAGCATGATTAACCCACACTTGAAATTGCAAAAAGGCTTTTGCCTAAAATTTACTAGGCAAAATGGATTTGAGAGAGAGCGAGAGCTAGACATCAACATAGAGGTGGAGATGAATAGAGATACAGAAGGAGAGATGGAGATAGAGATGAAAGGCATAGACATGGCTGTGGATATAGAGATAGTGATAGAAGCAGCAATACATATGGAGGCAAACGAAACATACCTGTTGTCCTGGACTAATCCTATCAAGGAACCATGTTTATAGAAGTCAAGTGCATAGGCATTGAGTGGCATTCTTCTTCCTTGTCTATCATACTTCTGCGGCCAAAGCAAAGGAGCCTGAGTGTGACTGATACCAATTGTGCGCAGAATGACCTGAGGAAATACAGTGTTTTTAAATTTGTTGTTCTGCATAAAGAGAGTTTAGAATTTCTTACATTATGCTTTTCGGTTTCTTCCTTTAACCAATATGTTCAAAGTACACTCTTTCAGTGAGGGAAGAGAATGTCTTTCAGAGGCACTGGGCAGTGCCATCTTAAGCCAGCCTACAGGATGGTGAGGCTCCACCTGAGATCATTATTGCCTCACAGTAAGCACACTGATGGCAGCTTCAACCATCCAGCTTAGAATACAGCAAGACTCACTAGGAAGGGAAAGCTGATTTAAAATTTATCACTATCCTAATCGATATAGGAAGTATTTTTATAAACACAGTATCAGGGAGTTAGTACTTTTCTAACAATGCTAACAATTTGTATAATCCAGTTACCAGGACAAAAAGGAAGGGGAGGAAGGGGAGGAAGGAGGGAAGAAAAGAAAGAAAATAAGAAAAGCAATTAATAGTTTTCCATGTCTGTTCTTTTCTTGAAAACTATATTTGGCAAAGCCAAAAGGAACTCTAGTACGTTGCTAGTGAGACTGTAAATTGGTACAACTGTATTCTAACATGACTGGGCAGTAGCTTAGAAAGTCACTATTACTAACATTCCTTGTAATATTTATATTCCATTATGATCCAGAAAATCATTTTGACCCTACAAATCCAGGTAATTTACACTCAAAGGGAACTGTTGTAGATGTGTATCAGGTGTTCATAGCAGCCCCATGAATATCAAAGACTAGAAACAAACACAAACACTAATTAACAGGAGAATAGATCAACAGGTTTTTTTCCTTTCCTACTATACAATATAATGAAGTGGTAAAAATACAACAAAGTTTCCCATCACAACATGAATGAATCTTAGAGGCATAGTGTTCGGCGTAAAAAAGCAACTTCCAGAAGACCACAGTATTCCTCCACTTTCATAAAATTCAAAAGCAGCAAAAGTAAAATGTGATTGTGGAATCTGACATTTGTAAAGGGTAAATAAAACCACAAAGTTTAGGACAGTTGCTGTCGTTGGGAAAAGAGGCAAAACAAGTGAATGAAATAGAGGAGGAGCACATAAGTGTTCTTATTAGTTTTATGCCTACTAACTTATCTATATGCCATTTAAAGATAGGTGCCCTGGCTGGTGTGGTTCAGTGGACTGAGTGCGGGTCTGTTAACCAAAGGCTCGCTGGTTCAATTCCCAGTCAGGACATGTGCCTGGGTTGTGGGCCAGGTCCCCACTGCAGGGCTCTCGAGAGGCAATCTCACATTGATGCTTCTCTCTCTCTCTTTCTCCCTCCCTTCTTCCCCTCTTTGTAATAAATAAATAAATAAATCTTAAAAAAATTAAAAAGATATGTATGTATGCATATTTAGTATTATACTAAAATGTAACAAACAAGAGAAGCAAAATATGTTTTAAGGAATTATAACTTACACTAGTAAAGTAAATTTCTATTGAGTGAGTTAGGTAAGGCTAGGAGCATGTTACCACAAGCAAGACTCTGGAAACATGCACAAGTCCAAGATGCTTCAAAACAGGGGAGACAGACAAAACCCCTTCTGTCTAGCACATCATCAATAACACCTATGAGTCCGAGTCACTTCATACCCTGCACCTTAAAGGTCACTGTTAATTCACAGTGATTGTATGGCAATAAAACACAGACACTGTATCCTACTGTAACTGTATTGTATCAGCATCTCTTCAAAAGCTGTGGAGAAACTTGCACATGGAAAGAAAACACAAGTGAATGGCACATAATGTCCATAATTTAAATTAATTATATGATAGAGAGAAGGGGAAATTATAATTAACAATTAATTATCTTTTTTCAATGTAAAAGAAAAATATTCTAAATTCCCTTATGTAAATAATTGTTTGTGGTCATGCAAATAAAATACAAAAAAGAGACCTCTATAAAATTATTGATCTTCTAAGCTGAAGTACACACCTTTATTATTTCTGTGCTAGAAATCCATATTCTTCAAAGGCAGTTTATTATAAACAAGGTTATTGAGATGGGGTAAAGCTCCACACAGAGCTTCACACAGGATCTGAAGCAGCGGTCTCCACTTTGATTTGTTTTGTTTTTTGTTCTTTTTGCCTTGAACATCACTTCCTTTTTTTATTTCATTGTTCAATTACAGTTCATATTTAATATTACTACGTTTATCAGATATAGCAAAACTTATTTTGTCTCTCAAAATTTGTATGAAGATATAAATTAATATAAATATTAATTAATATTAATATTAATATAAATAAATTCCTGAAGGTTTATTCCAATGGTCAAATGAATTACTCAGCATATTCCAGCTGTGTCAAGTTCTTCATACTCCATTTTGGGCATCAGTGGTCCAGAGTATATGAGGGATTTACAGGATCTGTAGAGATACTGGGGAAGCCTGAAGATAGTCCTGGGTGTTCTTTTCACTGCAAACTGTGTCAACGTTCCCTAGAGTCCTCAAGGTGGAAGAAAAGCGGTGGTCCTGGCAGTTCCATACAGTAGAGCAGGGTCCCTCGGGCCAATACTGAGAAACAAATCATACCGGCCCCAGGAACACCACTTCCTGGATATTTCTGGTGATACACCTAGATTTTATTTTTCACTTTGGGAAATCTGAAGTCCTTTCTAAGCTACCTGGAACTGTAAATCTATTTTTTTCTATAAAGACCTTTTATTTATAAACCCCATTTTCTACTTACATGGTCTGGAATCTGGGGTTGAAGCAAATCACCATCAGAGTTTCCAGAGAGACAAACAAATGGAGAAATAGCTCTTCTTCCTTCTTTGCAGCTCATCAAGTGAGACACGAGTTGGGAGTCTTCACATTCTTTACCCATGAAGTCTGGTGACGATAGGTTGGGAAAGATTCATTTTAAAAACTAGCCAAATTATTAAGCCCGATGTACCTGCTCTAGACCATGCAGCTTTCCAGGGCCAACATCATGATAAAGACTGGGTAAGAAATGTCACATGAAGCGAATAGCATGTCTTGGCACAGAATTTATTCAATAATTGTTAGCTACTAATATTATTATCAATATTAAAAATTTGTGTTTTTTATTTCATTTGCTTTGATCAACAGGTAATAAAATACTAAATTTAAATTATAAGCTGCTTTAACACAGAATTGTTGTTATTACCTTGGAAATTTTTCCCCCACCGAACTCAGACTTGGCCTCAGAATCTTTCTAGACAGGGCATGCCCAATAGCCGCTCTCACTAGGTTTGGAAATGGCATACGAGAAGACATATTTTTGGCATTCCTACTCTTACAAAGGATGGGATCCTGTGCTCCAAGTTGGCACTAATGTAACGGAGGTAAGAGATCCACACACTCCTAGTCTCCCCTGGGATGCTCACAGTGCTGCACTGATATTCTCTGCTTTTGTTCACGTTGCTTCCCACTTGAATAGGGGCCGGGAAGCTACAAGCTCCACTTCCTTGACTTTTTTCAGTTGAGGATATTAGGATATAATGCAACCAGGAAATTACTGCCCACAGCTCAACCCTTTCTCTTTATCCCAGTAACGTGTTTCCTCTTTACTTCCCCTGGAAGAGTTTCATGCAACAGCTTATGAAAAACAGAAGCAAAGATTAATAGTGTGTGCCTATGTGCTAAGCACAGTTTTAAGCTATTCGCAAACATTAATTTAATTATTCTAATCTCACTCTAACTAAATAGATATTGTTATTCTCTTGTTCATATATCTGTCGAGAAAATTGAGGAATGAATATGGAGTCATTTGTCGAAAGATTCACTGCTAATAAGTAGCAGAGCCATAGTTTGGAGCCAGGTATCTGCTGAGAGTCAATCTTCATGAACACTCTGCATATTTCCTTGCAAGGAAAAAAGTGACAATCTTCATCTCATATATGTCCTTACTCCATTTTCCAGGCTTGACCCAAAACCAACCTTTCATCTAGATGGTTTATAAATGACTATTTACTTTCATTCTCCATTGCCCTTTTAATTTCTAATATTCAGTTTCTTTATTTGGAAAGCAAGAAGGAATCCCCTTATTTTAAAGCAGACTGATATTTTCAGGAATCTCTTCTTCTTCTGGGATACAATATTCTTAGGTAAAATTATATATGCTTTAAATTGTTTCACGATGAAGATAAGATACACTTACTTATTTTTGACAATGGGAGTTCATATTCCTGTTTCATATCAGCTAATTTGGAAACAATTAGTAGAAAGGAGGCAAAGTCCTTTGTAACTGTCATGTTATACTTATGTAAAGCAGCATTAAAATCCTCAGGGAGGTCCTCGAGGAACACCTAAATCACCAAGGAGATCATTAAAAGCACCAAATGACCAAATATTTTTCAGAGACATCTTTATACTTTCCTTGAAAACTAAAATTTCGGAAGAAGGGCAAAGAATGTTGCAATAGAATTCTACATTTATTTATTTATTCAATAATGTAATCGTTCTGTTCCCTCATCCAGGAAATGAAGGTGAAATTCATTTTTGTTCCTACTTGCATTTACGAAACCATTACTTTTACTCCTAAAAATGTGTTTTCACACTAGTTAATCAAAACCAAATTTTAAACAGGAACATGGTTTCAAATGACATTACAGCTGTGAATAATTTAAGAAATCTAGCCACACATTTGGAGAGCAAGCACCAATATAAAATACATTGCATGCCAGGAATAAATCTCACTTGATTGTGAGGGTTTATAAAACCTCCCTAGTTTCATTTTGCTAATCTTTTGTTAATTTTCCTACCACCTTACGATATTAAAACTAATAAACAAAATTAGTAAAGTTGCAGGATACAATATCAACATTTAAAAATCAGTGGTGTTTCTAAACACTAAGTATCTGTAAAGGAAATTAAAGTAATCTCATTCACAATAGCATCAAAAAGAATAAAATACTTAAAAATAAACTTAATCAAAAAGGTGAAAATTTTCCAATGAAAGAAATTATACCAGATGTGATGATAGAAAGACATGACGTGCTCATGGATTGGAAGAATTAATACTGTTACGATGTCAACACTTCCCAACTTGGTCTACAGATTCAGTGCAATTCTTAACAAAGTCTCAATGGTATTTTTTACAGAAGTAGAAAAAAATCCTAACATTCATATAGAATTACAAAAGATCTTCAATAACCAAATTTATCTTGATAAAGAAGAACAAAACTGGAGGCATCACACATCCTGATTTCAGAATACACTACAAAGCTATGTAATTACAACTGTATGGTGCCAGCGTGACTGACAAGTAGATCAATGGAACAGAATAGAGGCTCCAAAAATCACCCCCTAGATATTTGGTTAGCAGATCTTCAATAAGGGTACCGAGAGCACACATGGGGAAAGCAGAGTCTCTATAACAAAGTGTTGGCAAAACTTGATATATATATATGTAAAAGAGTAAAATTGTACCCTTATTGTACACTGTACATAAAAATTAACTCAAAATGAATTAAAGACTTAAATGTAAGAACTGAAACTATAAAACTCATAGAAGAAAATAAAGGGATATTGGTGTTAGTAATGATTTTCTTACTATAACACCAAAAGTGTAGGTAACAAAAATAAAAATAAATAAGTGGGATTATAGCAAACTAAAAAATTCTGCATAGAAAAAGAAATAATCAACAAATTGAAAAGGCATTTCCAGAATGGGAGAAAATATTTCTATACCATCAGCAGATGAATGGAAGAGATTGTGTGGTACATATATACAATAGAATATTATTTAGCCTTTAATAAAAGGAAACCCTATCATTTACAACGACATGGATGAATGTAGAGCACATTATGCTAAGTAAATAAGCCAATCAAAAAGGTCAAATACTGTATAAATCCTCTTATTAAAATAGTCATGCATAGAATTGAGGTTGCCAGAGGCTGGGTGGAAAGGAAATAGGGAATTTTTTGTCACTTGATGTGAAGTTTCTGTTATGCAAGATAAGTAAGTTCTGCTATACAAACACAGTACCTGTAGTTAATAATAAATTATTGGCCCTGACTGGTGTGGCTCAATGGATTGAACACTGGCCTGAGAACCAAAGGGTTGCTGATTCGATTCCCAGTCAGGGCACATGGTAGGGTTGCAGGCCAGGTCCCCAGTAAGGGGCACGAGAGGCAACCACACATTCTCCCTCTTTTTCTCCCTCCCTTCCCCTCTGTCTAAAAATAAATAAATAAATAAGTTTTAAAAAAGGAAATAAATAAATATTTGCACACTTTAACATACACTAACAGGATAAATCTCATGTGTTCCTATCAAAAAAAAAAAAAAACACAAGGAAATGGTTGGAGGTGAGAGATATATTTAGTACCTAGGTTATGGTGATAATATCATGAGTGAATTTATATTTCATATTTTTAAACTCATTAAGATGTAACATTAAATATGTATAATTTTGTATATCAATTATATATCAATAGTGTTAAAAAAATAAAGTAGACATCAGTATATCCACCTGATGTTATCAAATCAATCACAACATATCTACCCCACTTTAAATTATGTTTAGGACATATGCTAAATATAAGTACAGATTTATGTGTGAAAATAAACAAGAATAAAAAAATTCCCTTTTTTTCTAGGTTTAATTGTTTTGGTTAAAAATTCAGCTATCAATCTTATTTCTTTTTTCAAGGAAATATCTATTTTGGTTCTAGCTGATTTGTGATTTCATCTTTGTTTTTTATTTCCATTAATTTTGGTTTAATGCTTATTCATAGTCTTCTTGAAATTGACTACACTTTTGAAACTAGGAAGTGCTGTCTTTCATCAGCTTCAGAATATTCGCAGCTATTAGTGTTGAATACTTTTCCACCATTTTTTTTTTTTTTTGCTTCCTCTTCTTCAGGGATACTCCCTGTATAACATTAAACCTTTTGAGTATGATTCAGATGTATCATATGCTATCTGCTGTTATTATCATTTTTTCTCCTTGTGCTACAATTTAGATACTTTGTCAGCTCACTTATTCTGACTTCTGATATAATATATGATCAGAATATACATATTTTTCAATTATGAAATGCCCATTAATTATTTGGTAAGATTATCTATCTTTTCACCACTTTTATCTGTATCGTCCCCTATTTTTGAACATATTAATCATACTTAAAATCCTTTTATCTTAACTCCAGGATCTAGATAATCTGTGTGTCTTCTGCTACTACCTACTTTTCTTCTAGCTAAATTGGTCATATATTCTTGCTTGCTCACTTTTTTTAGTTTAGGGGATTTTTGTTTTTTCACCAGAAAGTGTTTATTAAAGGACATAAAAGTCTTTAAATGATATTATCTTGACTAGAATGAGTTCCCCCACTTTTCCATTTGACCGAGTGAGTGAAGATGTGATC
The DNA here is from genome assembly GCA_004027735.1 of Carollia perspicillata. NCBI lineage: Eukaryota > Metazoa > Chordata > Mammalia > Chiroptera > Phyllostomidae > Carollia > Carollia perspicillata. Next base: position 17,930 of record PVKM010027589.1, read on the forward strand.
ACCTCAATGCAAGTATAGACTGAAGTTGGTTAGTCCGGTTTTCCAGTTTTAATAAGTCTCAGTCTATATTGACTTACCTCTGTCCTCACATAGTGGTCCTCTTAAGATTTTGGTATGGAGATGATGGGTCTCATTCTTTGGAGCCTTAAAAGACTGCCAAAAATCCACCTCTTTCCCAACCTATTTTTATCTTCTTCAAAAATGTCTTACAGGGATACAAGCCTATAAATAAACTCAAATCCTTTCCTCCAATGGGTTTTTATTTAATAAATGCTACAAGGTTACAAGGAATTTGGTGGAGTGCCCCAACAGTTTATGCAGACCTTGTACCCAGTAAATTTTCAGTGGCTAAAGCTCACTAAATCTCCCAAGTTTCTAGTCTGTCACTCAGCCCCGTGAGGTCAAGAATAGCTTAATTGGTTGTTTTTTGAATGTGTGTGTGTTTTGTTTGTTTGTTGGTATTATTTCACAGGAGAGGCTCTCTGTATATGCTAAGTATCATTTTCAATCCATTTCCAGAACAGATAAATTCTTTGGGAGAAAAACCACAGTTGGAGATTCCTATCACACCTGGGATAAGTTCTTGCCATTTCATTATTCTAGCCAACCTAACCTTCATGACATTCACAGCTCTCTTTTGCAATGGGAGAATGACCACATATTATATCTTACCTGAACATGCACAAATTCACAATAATCTTTAAGGGAGAAAAAAGAGAGAGAGACAGAAGGCCTCCACTTAAAGCCTTCTTTTATTGTATTTGTTGAGGCCAACAGAAAGAATGTTAG
>PVKM010027590.1:0-18707 GCA_004027735.1 Carollia perspicillata
GAGGTGCTGGTGTGCACACTGGCTCCAGCAGTTCGGCGTTGCTGGAAGGGACTCGGAGATTGCAGAGAGATTTCTGGAGAGGAAGGAAGCAGCCAGCGTGGCTGGGCCGAGCTGCCACACTAAGCTGTGTCCCGTGGAGGATGAAGAGGCGCTGGTGCATTCGTGAAATGCCGACTGTGTCTTCACCATTTACATGACCCTCTGGGAAAGGAGGAAAAAAGGCTGGATTTCAAAACCTCCCTCCCCAGAAGTAAATGAAATAATACCCCTAAAATTTAAAAACAAAAGTTATTACATGAGCAGCATACTAACTAACAAGCAAGGAAGGAATGGCTTTGTCTATAAACAATGAAAAGTGGAAACCAGGAAAATCTAGTCAATGTCACACATTAATATGATTTCTTTCTCAGGAAACAGATCCAAGCAAAGACAGCTGAGTGGGAAGGAATGTTGGGCGGGGGGGATACCCAGTATGAAATCTCCTGTTTGGAGGAAGGAGAAAGAGGAGTGAACCACCTGGGAAAAGTACATACACCAGCCTTCGAGAATGCAAGTCCCTCCCTACCCTTAGTCTCCAGAAGTAGAAACACTGTCAGGACTTGCCGTTGTGGGTGCCCTGTGGTAGACAAGAAAGGTTGAGGCGTACAGGCAGGAAGATGGTGATACCCAGGACAAGATTTCTGCAAAAACAGAGCCCCCCTTTTCCTGTCCTATCCTCTCTCGCCTCTCTTCACCTTCTCCCTGACCCCTGACTGCAACACAGTGGCCAAAACTTACGAGCTCCCGTCTTACTTGATTTCCTCTTCTGATGAAAAGGGAAATGGGCAAAGCTACTGGGGAAAAGGGTAAGGAATTAGAAGAAATGAATGATCGGGGCACACTGCCTTTGTTGAAAGCAAAGCTTCAACAGGTCCACCCTGAAACTGGAGAATATAGGAACCTTTAGACAAACATCCCATCCCCAAATGCCAGAAGCATCCATTCCTGCCTAAGTGGAGTACGATATGCAACTGACTACCAATGGCATTGCAGAAGAGAACCACAGACTGGCACCCCAGGCCCCTGCTCCCCATGTCCTCTGCAAAACAAAGGCAAAGGGAACTGAAATATCTAATCCTCCAGCTGCTGGTCCAAAAGAAGAGGTCTGAGTGTCAGAGGGGGAAACAGATGTCAGGGAGCACTGAATCCTACCGAGGACAAACAGTCAACAGTGTCCACATCCCGTACACATGCATAAAATGTAAAGGAACTGCGCAGCACCCATACATCCAACCAGTGGCAAAGTATGCAGGCGGGCAGACAAGGAAGAGTTCATGAAAGTTAAAAAAGGTACACTTGAAATAAAATATCTTCCAATAAAACTTTTTCTACAGTAAATGCTTTGTTTGCAAACTATGATGCCAGAGAAAAAAATCTTTCACCTCGTTCGACAACCCAAAATTATAACAAGATCACCTATATGACAACCCTTGTTATAAGGAATCTTCCATCAAAGCTATTACAACAGAAGTCTATTATTGCACATTTCCTATCCGCTACAGCAGCAGGTGGGAGGGATGCCTGGTCCCGCACACTGGACCACCCACAACGTGTGAGGCCGTGGAGGATGACACAACAAAGAACAGTCTCGCTCATGGGCCTGGGCCTGGGCCTGGCCCTGGGGAGGGACCCACTTAACAACGAAACTGCAACCTCACAACATGGTAGGTATATACGCTAGGTTTTGGTTTTTGTATTTTTTTTTATTTTACTTATTTATTTTTTTGCTGATGAAATAAGAATGCCTTGTGAATTGTGTGTTTCCTTTGGAGGAACTGAGTGTGACACTGGATTCATCACTAGTGCTCTGTGTGTTTCTGTGCAGGGTGGAGTTCGTGCCGCGCCTCGCCTCAGAGCAGCAGGAATGTGGTGATGGGCCTGTTCCACTCCTAAGTCAGTTCTTCTCCTTCTCTTCCTTAGTATGCAGCCCCCGACAGGAGCTGCCAAAGCCAAGGATCAAATTCAGATTTCTACCTGAGATCTTTGAATTAGACAGGAAGATCATACTGCTGATCGGTGCCTTCGATGTCTTGCTTGGTTCAGACTTCTTTTTCACAGGACTTCTCTCCCCACAGAACTTCATTGGTGTGTCTTTCTGCCCAAAGCCATTTATATATATAGGTGGGAATCTTTGCTCCAGAAGCTCACCCCTCACCTGGTCCTGGACCCCGAAGGTGTTAGCCACAGTGACCCCTAGTCCAGACTAGGTGAGGCTGAAGCCTGGAGGCTCAAGAGAAACAGCTGAAAATAGAAATGACCTTGTGAATTGGGGACCTGCCCATGTATGAACAAACGTGTGTACTGGACACCTGGCTTAGTGGCCAGCCCTTCAGGCCAGCAAATTTTCTCATTAATCTAAACATTGCTACTGGTGTTGTGACACAAAAGTCCTGCTCTGCTGGCATTTGAAATGACTCCTAAATCTACTAGCAGATACGGATGCTTAGAAAGAAAAGCCCAGTTCAGCTGGGCAAGTAACATTACCCAATCTTTTATCTCCCTCTTCACCATCTAATCAAGCCCCATTCAATACCTCACTGAATATTAAGCAGAATATAAGAAACTGTACAGATATTCTTAATGTGTTATGTAAATACAAGCACATATTTATGTTTAAAATATGCTTTAGTAGACAATTTTGAGAGCTTTTTAGAAATCACTGACATATTGATTTATTTGAGCCATATCATAGGAAAGACAGGTTTGTTTTTTTTTAACTCTCACCTGAGGACATATTTATTGATTCTTAGAGATAAAGGGAGAGAGAGGAACCTTGATGTGAGGGAAAAGCATTGATCAATTGCCTGCTGTACATGCACCGACCAGGGATCAAACCTGTGACCTAGGTATGTGCCCTGACTGGGAATTGAACCTGCAACACTTTGGTGCATAGGACGATGCTTCAACCAACTAAACACTTGGCACAACAGAAAGTTTTATAATCACTTTTTGAAATTGAAGCACAACAGAAAGTTTTATAATCACTTTTTGAAATTGAAGCTCAGAGTTCTGACACTCTCTTAAATGGTTCCGGCGAAGACAAGAAGCCTGGTCTAATTCCTAGTACTGTGTTTTCCTTGCTTCCACTTCCCATCCCATCCCAGCCTGTCCCATCAGTTCACATTGAACGTCAAAGAGTTGTTTCTTTTATATGTTACAAACATACCTCACCTACATACCTCACCTATGTTTTCCTACTCATTTATGCTAGCCACCCTTTCACATATTTATAATGTTGGTGACATTCAAACAAGAATATGCTTTGATTTTTTCCCCTTCTCTGTCTGTAGGGTTTCTTTTTTTGTGCAGGGGAGGTCTTTCCTTAATATAAATTCATTAGGAAAATTGTTCAACCAGAATGTATGAAATGCCTGTCACCTGCAGAGCCCCTGCTCCTCTGGAGTCAGAGGTGGGGATTTACACAGAAAAGAAACAGATGCTCATGGAGGGTCTGCAAGTCACCCGGGAGGGTTTGGGCACAGGCCCTGTGCAGCAGCCACTGGGCTAGACTCCTTTGTCCAGGTGTGGAATGAGAATCAGCTCCTTCTCCAGTAGAAACATGGCAGGAAATAGGAAAACACAACACAGATTTTGGGGTATACACTAATAAATTTTGGAATCTCAGTTTGCTACTCTTTTCTGCCCTCAACAGTATTTTAGGAAATATGAACAATTCATGCCAGGCCAATGTAACCAAATGAAAATAAAAAAGGTCAGAGCGTGCCCCACGGCTACAGACACCACGCAGCAAGGCCCCACTCTGCACTCCCAGGCAGAAAGTAACACCCCCAAACGGTCCACGGGTTGTTCACTCGAGGACCCTGTTGGGTCCGCACATACACTAAAAGCAACATAAAGTCAAGAAAATGAGGTGGAGCCAGACCCAGTTTTCAATCTGTTTGCTCACACTATTTTGGACGTTATTTAGCAATTGGATAAAAGGACATTTGGAAGAAAAAACAAAAACAGGAATTGTACATAAAAAGTTTAATTTACATTCCATGGATTGCTTTTTCTAATTCTTTAAGACTATGATTAGACCCCAAACCTTCATCCTTTATCTATAAAGGGCACCAAATTGGTCATGAGACCCCCCAATCCCCTGCTGAACCACGGAGTCCCTCTGTGCCCCATGCCCTTCTGTCAGGCACAGAAGGGCCCCTTGAGGTTGAAAAAATGCCAGTGACTCACACTTAGAGCTCTTACGCTGAGGCGGGAACTAAGGGTTTTCCATGTATTAGGTCTCGGTCCTACTGTGACTTCAATAATACATGCATCATTCATATCCCCATTTTTTTGCAGGGGAAAACCCAAGGTACTGGCCACTGAATAATTTGTCCTTTACAATAGGCTAGTAAGTGGTAAAGATGTGCTTTCAGAGACTGTACCCAGCTCCACAGCCCATGGGTTCGGCCACTCTGTTGGCATACCTGTGCCACATCTTTTATATTTCTACAAGAAGCTCTCGCCAAGCACAATAAAAATTTGGGCTGCTTTTATTTATTTGAAATGAAAAAGTAGACTGACTCAGTACAAGACAGACATTCTCCGCAGTACCAGATCGATAGTGGGATGCTCCGGTCCCCAGGCTGGGGGCCCTAAATGGCACGGCGCCCCAGTGCCGTCCTGGTGGTACAGCTCCCCACCCCTTCTTCACACACACGGAGGAGGCGGGATTATCCTCATTTCACAGATGAGGAACTGAAAGCACAGAAGGTAAAGTTAGGTTTCCAATGTCGCTCAGCTAAAAAGCGCAAGAATCTAACTCTAACGGCTACACCCTACTTCTGACAATTTATTTCACAATAGTGAAAAATCCTGAGGTTTACATACAGCCTTGACTTGTGATCAGCAAACAAAATGAGCTCCTTATGAACACATACACACATACCAAATTCCTGGTTCTTTTAATTCTCTAGCTTCAGCAAATTTTTATGTCATTTTTATACCATAAATACTATCTTTGTATATCTCTGACCCCAAACAATTCTTTACCCTAGAGAAATATTTTGCAGAAAATGACAGCCAAATTAGTTTAATCCTTTAATTACCTTTTTGTGGGGAGAGGAGGACAGAGGAAAGTGTACAAGACATGTATGTTCTCACTGTAAAACTGTTTATACCTTCTGAGTCATATATGACACATAGTGCTTCTCCAGCCACAAAGAACAGGTGGCACCTGCCATGGGGCCGGTCTCTGCGGGCTGCACCAAGCCTCGGGGGCGACTTAAGGTCAGCCCACCTGCTTGCATACTTTTCATGCATGCTTCCATTTCACTTTCCTCCTGACTCCTGATCATCCTTCAGTTCCCCATTGTGCTTCCCGGGGTGCCAAACTGACTCCTAAAGGCAATGAGAGATGTGTCAGTGTGGCAGTAATTGCCTGATGAAAAGAGAGAAAGGAGAAGAGATTCCTTGTTTTCTCCTTTAGAGGAGCAGCCTGGCCTTTCTGCCAGCCGTGTGTGTGTTTCAGACACCTAACAATTCTTTACCCTAGAGCAGTGTGTCTCAAAGTGTTCGCTGAATGAGCTGGGTATGTTAACCTAACACGGTGAGGAGCCCCTCAGTCCAATGGGGCTATACTGCTGTGGCAGCCAGTTAAGTAAACCAAAACCTGTTACCTGTAAGTGCCTTAAGGTGACAAAATCAAACACTAAGGTCAGCTAATCCCAAACAGTCAACTAGGCTCTAAGCTATAGCCAATCAAATAATTTTCTTTGTTTCTGAACTTTCTATAAATCCGTCCCCTTTCTCTGGTTGACAGAGTGCTCCTAACTATTGCTGGCTTGGAGCTGCCCTATTGAGTCAATTTTTTGCTCAAATTGATTTTCCTTTTAAAAGAAAAAATGAGGCACATTGAAAATGTTGACAGCTTGTAAGTGTTAAATAAACGTCTAGCATCCTGAGTGTTCCCGTCATTATATCTGAATCGGAAGGGAGGGATGCGGGGCCACTGCCCAGTTAGGACACAGCCATCTGCCATTTTGCAAGCTCTCCCGGGGGATTCAGATGCAACTGGGTAGTTCCAAAACTTCTAACCCAGACCAGAAAAAGGGAGGTGGTGCACCAGGAAGTGGCCATGTTGGAAGGAAAATTAAGTGATACCCCGAGAGTCCAGAGTTAAGAAATGTCCCTAACATGTTGAGCTCTTGAGAAGCTCTGAACTCGGTGGCTACTTTCTCAACAGATAAACCGCCTTTCTGTCATCCCAGAGACTTCACTGTATCCCTATGTCACCCCGGTCTGACAGACGGATGACAGGCCATGGGCTCCTTGTGAATATAGCAAGAAAAGACTGGGCGGTTAGGGGAGTCCAGTCCCACTCCAAAGGGGTGGAGACAAATTTCTGGTGCTGAGAAAGATTGCTGGATGCTTTTTAATCACAGAATCAGTGCCACATGTGGTGACTGGGTTCACTCATACTCTAATTACAAATGCTTTTATAACTATATATATATTCTAGAACAGAGGTCATACAATTATGGCCAGTGGGAAAATTCCAGACTGCTCACTACTTTTAGAAAAAAATATTAGAACACAGCCACATTCACTCACTTACATGTTGTCTATGGTTGTTTTCACACTCTAATAGGGAGTTAAGTGGTTATAGATATCTATTATTACTGTATGCCAGGTACTCTACTAGGCCCCTTCTGTAAGGTATCCTTAATGCTCCCAATAACCTATTTATATTATAATCATGATTCGGCAAGTGAGGAAAGGGTTTGAGAAAGATCATACATGCGTCTGAAGCCAAATGCTAGTTAAGAATCACAACCAGAATTCAACACTCTTTCACTTTTCTTTTCCCCTTTTGATTGAGGTCTTTTTTGAGCCGTTTCAGGGGTATAATCATGTTATACTTTTAGTGGGAAAAGTAGTTCCCAGTGGCAAATGACAGACCTAAAAATGAGCTACCAGAGAACAGCGCATGTGGAATTAAGGACTGCCACTTAGACCCCAGAGAGGCCTTCCCGACCCCCTGACTACACTTCCACTCTTAAACCTATTTCACTTCCTCTCTAACAGTGATGAGGGCCCACAGCCGTTTTATTGAGCTGGTAATTTCTGCACGCATCTTCTGTCTCCTTTCATTAGAATGCAGGCTCTTTGCAAGTGAGCTTCTGTTCTATTCACTTTGCAACTCACAGCCTGGAAGGGGGTCAATCATGTGTGTTACTGCTAAGTAAGGGTTTGATACCTAGCTCTCTTAGTAATAGTACATGTTTATATTGTCGTCTTTCCTAAAATATAACACCTGGATAAAGGCTGAAATATATAGTAAATTTCTATTTACTTATTTACCAACATTGGAAAATACTTTCTTGAAATCCATAGGAAAGAATAGGCACTCTGGAGAGCTGTGCCAGGTGTTGATTTGTTGTAACACAGAACTTTGCAAGTTATCAGTCTCTCTTTTGGGGACTTACTAGAATTAATTAATCAGGAACATACACATTAGAAAAAAAGGAGTTTTTTTTGTTTTTGTTTTTACACTTAAACACTAACGCTGAATTAACATGATACACTCCTCATTTAACCCCTTATTAGTCTGGGTTTACAGATTGCTACATCATGCCCCCTACTGGAAGAGAGAGTAACAACAAGTAATAACTAGTCAAAAACGTTTTAAGCTTTTTTTTTTTTCATCTAGAAACAAATTGTTTCTTTGCTAAAGTAAATTACATGCTCAGTTGCCCCCCTGACCCTGGCCCATTCCTTTCTACTTCCAAAACAAACAGTAAAGCAAGGGATGTATAATATGACTACCAGAGAAAAATATAGGACGTGTTTTGAAAACAAAAAACATTTTATTTTTCTAGAACTATTTGGGGACAACTGTAATAGAAAAACAAGACAAATAAATAAAAAGTTTGAGCTCTTTAGTAATTATCTCTGTATATAAACTCTCACTATGTGGTATTTTTTTTGAGATTGTAAGGACTATCTAACCTCTATAAATTAAACTTTCTCAAACATTAGAGAGAGCACACACTTCTACTTACTTTAATGAACTCATATTTCAGTTTTATTTTAACTCTTAATGAAGTTTCATGTATAATATAAATATATATAGCCCTTGCTTTAAATATATATATATCTTATACTATATTTCTTTTCTAGATAAGACTAATTGTTTTCTGCCCAAATTTGTCCTGTCCATTCCATATCCCACCCCACTAAACCCTATGTCTGTGCAGAGAGACAGAGTCAGCCATCGCTCACACATAACCCTGTGCTCAGTCAAAACACCAGCATTCTGACTTCTACAGGTATAGGACTTAATAATCTGAACTATACATTTTAAGCACTGTTTAGATAAACCAACTGCACATTGACTTCAAGCAGACACTTCCAAAATTTGCTCAAAATGCCTGACATATGAACAAGATAGTCTAAGAGACACGTTCACTAAGATATCTTCAAGTACTTTTAAACCCTAACCTCATGCTCACTTACAGCATTGTAAAGCAAAGTGTCTATGCTTCTATTTATAGGTTAATGCTGTTCCCCTAACTTTAAGACCATGACACAAGAAATAGCCACGTGGAAAATGTATTCTTCTGTGAAACTGGAACCAAGGTTTTGATTTTAATATTTCTATTACATTACCCAGTCTAAGGCTACACTAATTACATTTGTCTTAAAATCAGGGTAAGAAAAAACTTTTTACCTTTTAGTGGACTCTTATTGGATAGTCAGAAGAACCACTTGAGTTAACAGCATAAACTCTCAAGTGAGATTGTGTGATTTCATATTCTAACTCACTCGCCTACTAGCTGTGTTACCTGGGACTGCCTATTTGGCTTCTTTTGCCTCAGTTTACTCATCTGTACAATGTGGGTATCAATAATACTTGTCTTTTACTACCACAAGGAGCTGAGGAAGTACAAGAAATTCACATATAAGAAGACCTGCAGAATTGGGCCTGACACATAGTGAGCATTCAAGAGATGTCAGCAGTAACCCTAATTTGTTTCTGCACCGACCCTGTTGACAGGATGCTTACAGCTAAGTGTTCCACTCCTTTGCCGTAGCTAACTCATCCCAGACACCTGCACCTTCTGCCTCCCTCTTCTTCCATTTACTTATAATTGCTTAGTTTTGTATCACTTTTATTAATAGGAGATGAATTTATTTTATTGATTGACTGACTGATTGATTTTAGAGAGAGAAAGGGAGAAACGTCGAGTTGCTGTCCCACTTATTTGTGCATTCATTGGCTGTTTCTTGTGTGTGCCCTGATAGGAGACTGAACCCACAACCTTGGCATATCGGGATGACACTCTAACCAACTGAGCTACCTGGCCACGGCAATATAAGCTGACTTCTAATATTTCAAAGAAATGAACATGATCCAAATGATAAATAAGGTTGACTAATACTAAATTGAACTTGGCCCCTTTGTCCAATTATTTCAGACCAGGTTATTTAAGTTTCTGCTTTATAAAATTAAGGTCACATCAATTTCAGAAAACACATCTTAGAATACGATTTCATGTCCACAACTTAAAAAAATTGTCTTCATATGAAGTTCCTTTGACAGCATACATTGCTGTTAATGGTTTAAGAAACCAGAAAAAGAGAGCCGTTTTCAAATGTCCAATATGCTGATGGGTTTCCATGTTCATGGACACTCATGGCATAAAGAAGGGAGCAGAGAACTGCTGCTATATGCTGGCCCTGAGCTGGGAATAAATGAAAAAAAAAATTAAGCTTCCAGCAGAGTCCAATTCTAAAAGGATACAAGAGGGAAACCAGTATGGAATGCCAAGTTCATCAGGACACACTGATCAGCATGAGACTCTCAGAGCCCTCCTGTAAGAAATGTGGACAAAACTTGCCAAAACAGATAACAGTCCTCAGGACTAAGCCCTCAAACACAAGTGAAGAGCATAGTGTCTTTCCCTCCCGTGCAGTGTCCCTACCGACAAGCAAGGATCACTCCTTCAGCACTCTACTCTGGGTACCTAGTCAGTGGGGGCGGAGTGTTTGGGATGCAAAACAAGAAGCATTAATTTCATTGTCCTCTGATCAGCCTTAAGACAGTATTCCAACTTCCAAAAGGAAAGTGCCTGAAAATGAAAAAGATGAAAAAAACAGTTGAAACACAAGAGCTATTATCAGAAATCAAGTGGAACAAGGTTTCCCATTTGGGAAGCTCGGAATGGTAATGGCTTCAGGGTTACTAATAGAGGAAGAAAACAGCAAGAAGCACAAGTTACCGTTGTTGACAATCAGCCAACTGAGCAAGGCTGAGGGACCTATTGGGGAATGCCCACAGGTGATGCTTAAAGAATATTTTTAGGAGTGGAAAGAAAGAAAGTGTTGGCATTCTAGTGGTTTCACTTATGGGACAATACTAATATTCTTATTGTCCTTTTTATTTTTCTCTCATAGGCAGTGAAAGCTGGAGAGTGATATTTACAGTATAAATGAGACATGGGTACTGCCTTCCAGGACTCATTGTTGGCAGACACACTTGCAACTGGAAGTAATTTGTCCACACAGGCGAATGTATTTGCACCCCACACCACACCGAAGCAGAACTCCATACCTCTCACGACCCAGAAGGAATCCCACAGCACCAAAAGTGTTATTCTTAACGTGCATTTAGGGATCTCATGTGGAAGGTGGGGATAGGGGATGGTAATATCACAGAGTCACTAGCAAAATACTTTAAACCTTAACCAAATGGGTCTGTTTTCTAAAATTCTCTCTTTCCTACAGTACCAACAGTGTGTTCCTCCTCTCCCCAGCCTCATTAGCTTGTTTTCTTCCTCTTGGATTCTCCCCACTCTTCCACCAACCAAACTCAAATGTACCCACCACTTATCAGACAAAGCAATTCAGTCCCTCTGATTCTGCACGTCACCATCACCACTGCCTCATGCTCATGCACACAGCAAACACTGTGTACTCACGTGTCTAATGCTCTAAGAAATGACTCATTTAAACCTCGTAAATACCCAAAGGGTTAGGTTTTATTATTATCATTTGCAGTTTTTGTCGTTAAGGAAACCAAGGCACAGAGGTGAGACAACTTGGGAAAAACTGAATTGCTGATGCAGTTTGAGATAGAGCAGGGCTTTCGGATGTAGGCAGCTGCAACTGTCGTCTTCTTAGTCCTGGGTGCTGCTTCTCACTTACCTCCTGTCTCACTCAGCAGACAAAGGCCCACTGGTTAATAGGATACCATTGCCCATAGGAATCAATGACAATTTATAAATTTGTTGTTTCCTACTAAAAAAAGGTTAAATAATTAAACAGTACACAGAGCACCTGAATCTGCCACAGGAAAGGACTCTTCATTAAAATCTTTACATAGGAAATGGGCTGTGTTTTAAGAGATACATAGAAATTCAACAAGTAAAATATGACATTGTAGTTACAGGCCATATAGAAATACATGGTTTATGTTGGAACTGGTGAGACTTTTGATTGGAGGACGTGTCTAGTTGAGGAAGTGGCTAGAGATGCAGGTAGAAAAGATTTTAGTCAAGATAATAAATTGGCCTTGAATAGCAAAATAAATGCGATAACTTTAGGTAGTATGAATTCAGAGGTTTTTAGCAAGAAATCTGTATAATCATATTTATATTTCAGGAAATCCTGAGTGTACAGTGAAGGACAAATTAGAGAAGATCGAAAAGTAGGGGCTGGGGAGTAGGGCTAGATATGAAGACACAAATTAGGCTAGTTGGCCTGTTAAACAGCCTTAATTTAATTACCAATTCCATGTCCAAAATACCTGCAAATTTTTTTCTGTAAAAAATGATTGCAACAACCATTTTTCTTAGTTTTTCTTTTAATATTTCCTCATGCATTCTTGAAGAGTTAGATCAGGAAGCCAACAAAGCCAATTTATTGTATTTCCTTAAATCTATTTTCCTCTGCTTCAAATCCCTAGACTAGTTTTATTTTTTCATTGATCAAAAAAAAATGTGTCCACTACCCAGTACACATGTTTTTTCTATTCCTAATTTCCCTCTGCCTTAAGATGAAGGTTTTTGGGGCCAGATGACCTGCTGAGGCATTAAGACAAAATTGTAACAAAAGGTAAGAAAGTAAATTGCCCACTGAAGGGAGCCCTCATGTGAAAAGTCCAAATGTTCAGCTAGAACATGCTTTGGAGGATTTCTCTCCTCTGTTTCTCTCAGTGTCTTTCATCTTTGATGTGTAGGGAAACATTTGAGAAGTCTTTAAGAGGTTAGAGATAATATGACCTTTGCCACAGAGAAGCAGACTAGAAGCTTGGCCAAGAGGTCACTTGGGGGTAATCTGAAACATAAGTGAAGTAATCTCTGTCCTATAAACCAAGTAATAGTTCTGTGATGATAATTTCCCTGTGTTATTCTTAAGTCTTCTGAAAAATCTTTATTCAAAGTTCTAACAGTCTCCATTATGAAAAGATAAGACTACTTGTATATCTACACCTAGGCCCTAGTGTTTCCGTCAGGGGACAGGGAAAAGGAACCCGTACGAAAATACACCAGAGCATTCTGTCCTTCTCACTAAGATCTGCCCTCAGGAAGAACTGTTTTACCAGAACCAATGTACTTGGATTTTATCAGACTTAAACTCCCTGGGGAAACAGAAATACCCAGCTCTAGCGCACCCGCTCTGGCCATCCTGTGTCACCGAAGAGGGGAGAGAGCTGAGAAGCCCATGTGAAGCTCCCAATCTGGAGGCACAGACTCACTACAGACCGAGACCCAATCTCAGGTCTGCAGAGTGCTTCCCCTCCTTCCACACCTCAGCACGTGACCAGAGGCCTTTTGCAGTAGTTCCTTTTCCCAGTAAATCACCCAGCTGTTAAAAAGTAACCAGGCACACTAAAAGACAAAACACACCCCACAGTTTTAAGAGACAGTTCCAGCATAAGAACCAGACATGGCAGGGACACTGGAATTAGACTGGGAACTTAGAACAGCTACGGTTATAAGCTAAAGGTTTTCATTGCTAAAGTAGACAGCATGCAAGAACAGATAGGCAATGCAAGCAGAGATAGAAATCCTAAGAAAACACCGAAAAGAAATACTGGAAGTTAAAAAACAAACAAACAAACAAACAAACAAACACTGTAACAGAAATAAGAATACCTAGGACATGTCTGAGGAAAGAATCTGAGTTTAGGATAGCTCAATAGAAACCTTAAAAACCAAAAAGCAAAGAGAACAAAGACTGAAAAACAGAACAATATCCAAGCACTGGGGGGTAACTACAAAGTTGTAACATACACTTAATAGGAATACCAGAGAAAAAGAAGGAGAGACAGAACGATATTTGAAATAATTAAAAATTTTCCCCAAATCAATATGATACACTAACCCACAGATTTAGGAAGCTCAGAGATCAAGCAGGAGGAATGCCATCCCAACACTATGCACTTGGGCAACTGCATTTGGGCATATTATCCTTAAATTACCAAAAAAAAATTTTTTTTTAATTCTGAAGGAAATTAGAGGGAAAAAAACACCTCCTTACCTATGGAAGAACAAAAACAAGTATGACACCCAAATGGTTCTCACTTGTTCTCAAAAACCATGCAAAAAAGAAGAGAATGGACTAAAATATTGGGTTGGCCAGAAAGTCTACATGCCTTTTCTGTGAAGACACATTTTTCATTTCCACCAATAACTATTGATTGAGATTTTTAGTATGTTGGCTCTCTCCTGCATGGTATAGTGTTGATTGTTTTCAGTTAATGTCTTGATTTTATTGCTACCAACTTCAGCTGGTCTACCCGACCATGGAGCATTGTCCAGTGAGAAATCTCCAGCATGAAATTTCACAAACCACTTTTGACACGTTCGATCAGTCATAGTACCTTCTCCATACACCATGAAAATCCTTTTATTGTGTTTCAGCTACATTTTTACCTTTCTGGAAATAAAAATATATAGTATGCCCAAAATGTTGTATACTTTTTTCCTATATTAAAATGGCTGTACAACAGTTCACCAATTTTTGATGTTTTATAATGCATGCTGATATGACAGCTATCACAGTACAACCTAACAAAATTGTTTCAACAAAATTGTTTCAATAAAGACAACTAATCACTACTGGAGTCATCGTATGGAAAAAATATAATGGATTTTTGGCCAACCCAATATTAAAATATTGAAAGTACTGAGAGGGGGGAAAAAGGCACTATCCTATAATTCTCTACCCTACAAAATTATTCTTTAATTCTCTACCCTACAAAATTATTCTTTAAAGAAGAAATAAAGACTTTTGACAAACAAAAATTGAGGGAATTTGTTGCTAATAGGCATGCCTTCCAAGAACTGTTAAAAGAAATTCTTTAGAGAATAGGAAAAGGATATAGGAGGAGAAGACTCAGATCTACATAAAGAAAAAGCACTGGAGAAGGATTTAGTGGAAAAAATTAAACACTTTTTTTCTTATTCCTAATTGATCTGACAATAAAACTGACCACAAAATTAGTACTTAAAATAAACATAATATGTCATCATTATTCTACATGGAATCAAACCAGGACCAATGACATGAAAAACCATCATTGTATTTCAACTCTAAGAACAATAATGGCTAACATTCAAAAATCCCCACCACTAACTGAAATTATCAACAACTCACTCATTGGCTTTTAGCCCCATGAAATATTTCTTCATGATGAAACTTTGGATCCCTTCTAGAAATCTGCCTAGACCTACAAATCCTAACCAGACTTTTCCTAGCTACACACTACAAACTAGACACAATAACTGCTTTCTTCTCCATAACCCATATCTGCCAGGACATAACTTAGAGCTGAATTATCTGATATTGACATGCCAACAGAGAATTCATATTTTAAAAGATTATTATTTATTTTGAGAGAGAGGAAAAAGTGGGGGGGAGAGAAACACTGGTGTGAGCAAGAAACATTGATCAGTTGCCTCTTATATGGATCCCAACCAGGCATCAAATCTACAAGCCAAGCATGTGCCCTGACCAGGAATCAGACAGGCAACCTTTTGCTTTGTGGGACAACACCCAACCAACTGAGCCACACCTGGTCAAGGTGAGAATCCATAGGATTTATCTGTCTATCCTTCCATGTAAAATAGGCCTATATTATAAATCTTACACATTCAGAGACCTGAAATATCAATACCATTTTACTGTTCACTGTAATAGCTACACCATTTATAGATTGTGTACAACCATGAGGTCAAATATCTTTCTGAGGAGAAGCAGTCATTACACATCTTTTAGTAATTCCTTACATGGGAAGCAACCTTGTCGAGTGAATCTGAGGACGTTTCAGAGTCTTTAAAGGCACCCTCGCCTGATTCTTTACCTTCTACCTCATCCTTCCATTTATTATCTCAGCCCTAGTTAATAATCCATTTGCTATTTCTCCACAAAACAGGACCTACCAACCCAACAGGAATCCTATCCAATACAGACAAAACACTATTTCACCCATACAGTATAATCTGAGATATCCTAGGACCCTTATTTCTAATTTCATTTTTAATTATATTTATTGATTATGCTATTATAGTTGTCCCAATTTTCCCCCTTTGCCCAGCTCCTCCCAGCACCCCCAATCCTGCAGGCAACCCTCATGCCCTTGTTCATATCCAAAGGTCATGCATATATAAGTTCTCTGACTTCTCCATTTCCTATACTTCACTTTGCATCCCTCCAATAACTACCTATTTGTACTTCTTAATCTCTCATTATTTCTAATTTTAGCACTATTAATAATAGTCTTATATTTCACCCAAACTCCTGGGAGACCCATATAACTACACCCCAGCTAATCCTCTCAATATCTCCCCACACGCAAGCCATAGTAATACTTTCTATTTGTTTATGTAATCCTACAATCCATTATCAACAAACTAGGAGTTGTACTGGCCCCAGTCTGCTCAGTCTTAATCCTATTTATCATAACAATACTCTAAACACTAAAACAATGGAGCATGACATTCTGATCCCTCAACCAATGACTATTCTCATGACTAGTAGCAGACTTAACTAACACTAACATTAATTGAAGGACAACCATTTGAATGAACACTCTATTATCATCAGCCAACTAGCATCCACTTTATATTTTCCCTTATTCCTGTATTAACATCTCTCACAAGTACTGTATAAAATAACCTCTTAAAATAGAGTCTTTGTAGTATGTTTATTGCACTGGTCTTGTAAACCACAGGAGAACAATTCCCCCAAAGACTAAAGGAAGAATTCCAAGCTCTACTGCAATCACTGGAAGCTGAAATGCTACTTAAACTACTCCTTGGTAGACCCAGTGGAATGAAATTGATTTCGTATATTGTGCCATAATTGAAATGTTCATCAACTACTATAGACTTTCATGCATTTTATGTAGCACATAGTACATACATGATTTATAGTATATAATATATGCTATGCATAATCACACATGAATTAGTTGCCTCATGCATATAAGCATGTACATTAAACTATATGTTACATAATACATAAATGACTCTTAGATATACTGTTTTACCACATGAATACCCATGTCACAATAACATGCTTGATATTACATAGTACATACTGATTGTACATACCACACCATCAAATCAGTTCCAGTCAACATGCACATCATAGTCAATAATTAATTCTTAATTGCTAAGCTTTGAGAAAACAGCACCCCTTCCACAAATGTACCCTACTTCTTGCTCAGGGCCCATCAATCTGGGACTTTCTATATGTTATGTGAGCTCTAGCCACTATCTGGTTCTTTCTTCAGGACCAACTCATGTAAAATCACCTACTTTCCCTTAAATAAGACATGTTGATGGAATAATAACTAATCAGCCCATGCAGACATATAACCATGATGTCATGCCTTTAGTATTTTTAAAACTTGGTGTATGTTAGGATCCAGCTATGGTCATCAAAGGCCTTAACATAGTCAAGCAACTTGTAGCTGAGCTTATATTGAGTATCATTCTCACCAACATCAAAAACTACCAGGTGTAATTCAGTTAATGGTCACAGGACATAGTCCTGGCTTCCCCACATGTGGCAGGTTTGAATGAGCAATGATTCTAATATTATTCACCAGTATCAAACAACTATATGGTGCAGTTGAGTCAACAGGTGCAGGACATAATGAAGATTAACACGTGTTTATGCATGTACACACTCACACATTTATGTGTGCACAAGCACATGTTTATACATACAGATGCACACATGTGCTAGCCTATACTAGTAACCATCTCAATTCTTCCTACTTCCCATTAAACCTTACACTGTATACAATTATTAATATCTTTCCAAAATCCCCAAACAAGATTGAGTATATAATAATATACAAGGCCTAGTTCCTGAGCATTGTAAGACAAATAAACATTATATATAAGCAAGCAAATTCAAGAACAAAATATACTCAGCCTAATAATTATAGAACTATTCAATGGAAAAATCCTCCCTTTGATACAAGTATGCTACTTGGATGAATGAATTTTCTTAGGGAGCTACTCATCTAGATCTGTCATTTTCTTTCAGTCATCCAAAACAACTGTATTTATTAATGTTCAGAAATGTCCCCAAATCACTAATGCCCCCAAACTGAGGTCCAATTAACAGTCTAGGCCTTATCCTTATACTAACCCATTATCAATATGCAACCTAAACTCAAATCTGTTAATGTAGCATAGTATCAGAGCAAAGCACTGATAATTCCTAGATCAGTTCACCTACTCCATAAACACGTAGGTTTGATTCCATTCTTTCTATGATTTTTAGTAAAGTCACACAAGAAAGTATCTGCATACCATTCACAATGACCTTTAAATTATAAATTATTTAAAGGAGCAGGCACCAAGCACTTATAAGTAGCTCATAATGCCTTGCTTAACCACACTCCCATGGGAGATAGCAGTGAAAAAAATTAAGCCATAAATGAAAGTCTAAGTTACATTAACCAATAAGGGTTGGTGAATTTTGTGCCAGCCACCATGGTCATAGGATTAACCCAATTTAACAGAACCTGGCATAAAATGTGTTAAAGATTTTTTAATAATAAAGTTAAATTTTAACTAGTCCATAAAAAGCTATAGCTAAAATAAAAATAAGCTACAAAACTGACTTTAAGAATCCTGACTACATTCTAGTTAAGACCCAAGACCCAAGCTGGGATTAAATACCTCACTATGTTTAGCCCTAAACCAAAGCAATTTCTATAACAATATTATTTGTCAGAGTACTGCAAGTACTCAAAAGAATTTGGCCAGGCTTTATATACCTCTAGAGAATCTTGTTCTGCAGTTAATAAACCCCTATAAACTTCTCCAACTGTTGCTAATATAGCCTATATACTACTCCCTTCAGCAAACCCTAAAAATGAAGTAGAGTATGAACACATACTAAGCATAAAACATTACATTTAAGGTAGCTTATGGAGTGAAAAATGGGCTACATTTTCTGTTTCAAGAAAATTATTTTTTATACAAAAATTTGTGAAACTAAAGGAGGATTTGGTATAGTAAATTAAGAATAGAGAGCTTAATTGAATCAGGTTACAAAGCATGGACAAATTGCCCATCAGTTCAAAACATCATAAAAACAATATAGTAATTGTGTATGCTTATGTATAAGTAAAATGAAAAACAGCAATGAAACAAAGAACGAGAGAGAAGAATTAGGATTATTATTATTATAAG